>JAUMHN010118075.1:0-24133 GCA_032360265.1 Heliamphora ciliata
CTTACACCGAGGAGCAATGGAAGCCCAACTCAACAATACCCACTGTCACGGTACATCTATTGAAAACATTTCAAAACTAACCCACAAACAGATATACAACACAAGTATATATCAGGGATCCAATCCATGAACCATGGAGATCAAACAAAATATATAAAAACATATTTTCACCAACACGTTTTAGAAGTTGAGACTCAATCCCAAAAGCTAGCTCCAATCCTCTAACAAACACATTTTTTTTTTCAAAGTTTTCGTAAAAACTCATTTTTCAAACCACACTCCTTTAAAACCAACATCTGAAAAGCGAGATCTTACAAATCCATCGCCTTTAAAAACCATTTGAGAAAAGTGAGGGAAGCCAACACCAAACCACCAAACCACCAAAACAACACCAACAGTCCACACATGACCCCAGTCGACTGGCCCAAGCCCCCAGTCGACTGGAAAACTCTCTTGAAAAAGAGAACCAAAACAGAAAGAATTTCAGTCGACTGAACCCCCAGGTTCAGTCGACTGAACTCACCAAAACATGATCCAGTCGACTGACCCCCGAGTTCTAGTCGACTGAACTAGCCTAGAAAATGTTTTTGAGCTACAATTTTGCTTCCAAACCTGAAATCAAACCTCCAAACACCCCTTAAACACCCTCGGACTTCCGCACGTCCAAACCCACACCAAAACCTCGAAAGGAAACCCTCGAAACACACTTTCATCCACCGAAATGCCGAAAAACTATTTTTAAACAAAAAACTCAATTTAAACATAAATCACCTTTCATGCGTTTTTAAACGGTAGAAACACGTAGGATTACACATGGTACCCTCTAACAGTTATACAGTCTAGGATCCTACCTCGATGATTTGAAAACTCGACGTCTCGATCCACGTGCAAAATCGAGCATCGCTGGAATGGAATTTCGTTCGGATGATAACGTAGACCACCGTGCCAATACTAAGGATCAATAGCTGGTTTGTCAAAAACCAAACCCCGGGCCCGCGAGAAGGTAGAGAGAAGGCAGAGCGTTTGGTGAGTTTCAAAGCTAGAGAGAGGAAGAGAAAGATATTTTGAACAAAATATCTAAGGGAAGATATTTATAGGCAAAATATCTCGAAAATATTTTTTTTTTGAAATTCGCACAGCAATTCCCTACAATCCCGGGAACCAACCCCGCATGTTTATTTAAACGTAAACATGCATCAAAACGAATAAATCATACATCGAACAAAATATATGCGAAAATACATCAAACATATATAAGTCTCAAAAAGATACAGGTCCGGGTCTCACATTCTCTCTCTCTCTATTCCTCTCTCTCTCATTTCTCTAGGTTTCTCTAGAGAATTCCTCTTCCCTTCTTCTCTATTTGTTTTGTATTAATCTGTCAAGAATTTTTCAGAATTATTTTCACTACCACCCAACCACAAATTGGATTCTTTTAAAACATCTTTAAAATCACATTACTTTAAATTCTCATACTTAATTTTAATTAAGTTTAAATCACATTATTAAAATTTTTGGACTTCACCGAACTAGTCATGTATTAATATCCCGGGGTATCCCGATATGCCAACCCTAAACAATAAGGAAATATCTACTGTCAAAATTTATTTTCTACGGATTTAATTACATTAAATTAATTAAATAAAACTGTACTGGGTCGCTACAAAGTATAATTTAGGCCCAAGTATTAATGAGGTCCAAGCTTAATATCAGTTCGAAGTATTTAATAAAGGCCAAAACACAACAAAACCCAAATGCACACAATGCCTAAAATACAAAGAAAAGCTCAAGCAGGATTAAAGACCAACTAAAATAATGGCCCAAATCTTTTAATTAAGCCCATGAATTTTTAAGGAAATTCATGGATCAAGCCCAACAAACTTTAAATGTTGAGCCCAAAATATTAATTCTTTTAACCCAAATATAATATTCTCATTTTTAATATATATTCATATATTTATATGTGTGGAGATTTTGATCAAATAGTAGGCCTCACATAACTAATTAAAATATAATTTGAAATCCATATTGTGTATAGAGATTCCATAATTATACAAAAGAATTAAATGAGAATTAATAAATATTAGTCTTTCAGATGTAGATATTCCATAATTATACAAAAGAATTAAATAAGAATTAATTATATAAAAATATTAGTCTTCCATGTGTAGAGATTTCATAATTCTATAAAAAGAATAAAATAAAAATTAATTATATAAATAAATATTAGTCTTCCAACAACCACCTTGGGAAGTGTGCCAAAAAAGTACAAAAGTTGTACTTTTGGAAGATTTATGAGATTTGTCTTGGAACCAAAAAGACTTATACTTTCTTGAGACTTCATTGTATAAATTTAGCAATTTTGTACAAATTTAATATTTTTAAATTCCACATATCATCTTTTAAGCCAAAATCCTGATCCTAAAAAATTAGATAAATCCTACACATTAGTCATCTTTTGTTCCAACATATCTTTTTGGATATTGTAAACACTTATCTACTTCTTTTTAGCTACAAGAATTTTATACAGCTATTTTTTTAAAGATCCATATCTCCCTTTCTCCAAGATAACCTTCCTAATGTCTTTCTAGAAAGCTTTCTATTGTACTTTTGTATACTGTCAAGATTTGTCTTGGGAATATGCACTTTTATACTGCATTATGACTTTTTCAGTATAAATGGAGCAGTTTTGAATAGTTTTAAAATTTTTATATTCTATAAAATTAATTCTAAAATAAAATTTAAATTTCAAAAAATCAGTAACCATTAGTGTCAAAATATCTTCTCGGGTATCTTGGACACTTTTTTACTAAATTTTAGCTAAAAGAGTTTTATTCATCTAAAATCATCCCAACTCTTCATCATTAGCCAAGTGACAACACATTGGTCTAGTAGCCTATAATTATGAAAAAGTCTCTAAATCTATTCTAGTTAATTACCAAACAAACCTTAAGTAATTACACCTCAAGTCCTTCCTCAAATCTCTAAATAGGAGACCAAATCCCACCCTTTCCCCCTATAATTTTTGGCTAAAGAGGTGAGGATAGAGAGAGAGAGAGTCTCCAAGAAAGAAGAAAGAAGAAGAAGAAGGGAGAAAGAAGAAGAAGAAGGAAGAAAAGGAAGGAAGAAAGTCTAAAGCTAAGTCCTTCATTTTCTTTGATCAAGATCATTTAGGTAGGAACTCCTAGAACTCACTTTAACCTTTTATTCGAACCCCTCTCTACAAAAAATAATATGATCTAAGTAGCTATAAACTAGATTAGAAATGAGAAGGTTTAAAAAGAATCGAATAAGAGGTAGCTTAGTTGTTGTGCATGGAAAGACGCCTTGTGCTTGATTTTCTTTCTATGAGTAGGAACTCCTACAACTCACTTTAACCTTCTATTCTAATCCCTCTCTACAACAAATAATATGATCTAAGTTACTATAAAAAGATTAAAAACGAGAAGGTTTAAAAAGAATCGAACAGGAGATAGCTTAGTTGTTGTGCATGGAATGACGTCTTGTGCTTTATTTTCTTTCTATGAGTAAGAACTTCTACAACTCACTTTAAACATCTATTATAATCTCTCTCTACAACAAATAATATGATCTAAGTAGCTATAAACAAGAATAAAACAAGAATGTTCGAAAAGAATCGAATAGGAGAAAACATTGTTATTGTGCATGAAATGATGCCTTGTGTTTTGTTTTCTTTCTATGGGTTGATTAATAGTGATATGTGAATATTATAGCCTCTGGAATATACTGTTTTTAGACTTTAAATAACATATATGGACCCAAAAAATAAGTTAAATAAGAGTAGGAACAAGTCCACCGAAGAAAAATTAAGAAAAGGGCCTCTTCTTCATCATGCTCGAATTTTTTGGTGAACTTAAAAGTGTCTTCTTCAAAACCGATTTTTATTAGAACTTCATGATTCTGTTTATAACATGTGTGATTTTTGGTAGAACCCAAAATGAAGTCTAAGTACCCGAAACATAATTTTTACGCTTTGATGCCAAACGAGTAGAAAAACAGTTCACTTTGCCGATTTTTAGAAACTTCCAGAAAAAATCCCCTAAGGTCAAGCTTTATATCCAGAGCTAGATTTTGAGTTGTCTTTCATATAAAATTATTTGGAGTGATTTGACCTGACGATTTTTCCTAAAACTCGATTTTACCAAATGGTATCATTTTTCGACCTCTTATCTTCAATGAATTTTTACCCCTGTTTAGAGACGCTTATAGCTTAGTGGTCTACATGTGAAATGTTCCTAACATGTATATTTACGACCCTATAAAATATCATGGCAAAACAATGTCTCTGAGTATGGTAAATGAATTTTTCAAACAGTACCTAAGATGCTGAATTTTTAAAGAAGTTGATTAGTGATGCTTAAGTGTATGAATGCTTGTGTTATGTTTATATCTTGCCATGAATGAGACTTGTTGATGTTATTATGGTACTCAAAACATGTTTAGAAGTCGTTTGACATATTGTGAAGGAAGCATGAGTAGTGGACCTAGTACACGTATAGGGAACTAAATGATGAACAATGAATGAACTTTATTCTTCAAAACAAACTTGGGATTTTGACATGGGGAGGGTTATGTGTTGTGATATGGAGATGAGAAAGGGTCCATTAGCGTCTTGAGTCGTACTATGTCACGAGCCGTGCCTTGTCTTGATCTAAGTATGAGTTTATTGGATCTTAGCCATGTATGAGTCTACAAATATGAGTTTATTAATTGGTGAGCCGTACATCATGGCTGCAAGCCCAGTATGAGTTTACTAAACCTTAGCTGTGTACGAGTGTACATAGTATAAGTTTACTAATCAGAAAGAATGATGTGCGGGGTGCAAGGTGTATGGAAACATAGTGTATAGGAACGTAGTGGTACCAAGGAGGTGAGTGCTAGTTGTGGAAATTTAGCAATAAAAATGGGGTGGGTTGTGTATGGTGTTTATGGTTGAGTTAGGGTCCATACCGTCTTACGTATGCCGTGGCAGAACCTATCATCTTATGTGTTCCATGGTGATTCAGGGACCTTGTGTGTTGAGTTAGGGTCTATATCGTTTTACATATGCCGTGGCGGAACCTATCATCTTACTGTGCCATGGTGATTCGGGGATCTAGTGTGTTGGGTTAGGGTCTATACTGTCTTACGTATGTTGTGGGAGAATCAATCATCATACGTGTGCTGTGGTGATTTGCAGATCTTGTGTGTTGAGTTAGGGTCCATTCCGTCTTATGTATGACGTGGAAAAATCGATCATCTTTCGTGTGCCGTTGTGATTCAGGGATCTGGTGTGTTGAGTTAGGGTCCATACCATCTTATGTGTGATGTAATGACCCGACCCCGAGTAAAACATATTGGAACTATAACTTCAATGACCTTTCCAAACATAACATATGCGTTAAAAAGGTTTTTCCCTTCATTTAGGCATTTAAAATATTCTAACTCTGTAAAACAAGTTTCAAAAGCTTATTTACAAAGCCATTTAAGGATAGGCGACAACATATGTTCAACTTTAAACCTTTATATCAATTACATTCATCAAATTTACTTTATGTACAAACATAACTCAAAATACGATGAAACAAATCTTTCCTCTAGCCTTTCTCCAACAAGCATTCTTCATCCTGGAATCACTCTTGATCTTCGAAATCGGAAATGTTTTAGCATATGTACGTGAGTTGAAGCTTGTAGAATGAAGACTAACTCAACTGTTATGCATGATTTGTGAGGTGTGATGGGTGCAACCGAAATAAAAGTAAAAGCAAGTTTCACCAATTAGTTATTCGTTCACACGCACACACCCACGCACACTAATTAATCCCATTTATTCGCTTATTTTTCATCACATTACTTCTTTATTACATTAACCACATTCATTGAACCCATTTCAAATCATTCTTTTCTTCCACATTGTTCACATATTTATCTTATAACCTGATTTTCATAAAAACCGTGTCACATTTAATGAACTGGTGTAGGGTGCAGCTTATAGAAACCCCTCCTTATTAATTCCCAATAGGCTACGCGAAGCCATTGGGTAATAGATAGCTCTATAACTCACCACGACACAACATCACATTTCGAGGGCTAACCCGTGGGCATGTGATCCCCATCTTGCGCAAGTTTTCAGTCTTTCATTGCAGAGTCTCAAGCTTAACTTAATCCACATCAATCCATACAGTTCATTATTCATTTGAAAAAACTTCATTTTCACAATTCGGGAGTCCAACCCACAACTGGTTCCTCTCCTAATCATTTTCACGTCTTGTTGTCATTTCGATTCCAATTTCCAATCTTCCATTTCATTTTCAAATCATACATCGTTTGAGTATTCAAGCTTCCTTTCATGTCACATGCATCATAACATCAATATATATACTTTCTCATAATTCATATTTCATTTACCAACTTCATTGTACCAACACAAAATTAATTCAATAGTGATCATATCGTTTGAAAGAAAAGGAGTGCACCCATCATCATATGCATATATAGATAAGTCTGAAACCCATTTTTCCTTCCTAAAGCTTGAAGTTTTTAGTGATAACCATGTCAAACCATAACCCTCAAATTTCCATTTTTTACAAACCTAGACCCACCAAAGTTTATCTTAATCGACACGAGTCAAAACAAAAACAAACAAGTTCAAAACCTTTTAAAATGTGTCCAACCGAAGGTTTAATTAATGTAAAAGAGTAGTCTAGAAAACTAGGATCACGGTCCCCAAGAGCCAAGTCTTTTAAACAAAACACCAAAAATTTTGAAAACAGCCTAGATCGATCGATCGGTGAAAAGACTGATAGATCGGTCTCTTGTCTGCACAAGAGAACCGAGAGTACCAAAGGACAGCTCGATAGACCGATCGATTGGTCTATTGATCCGTCTTGCTCCAGGTTCTTTTTCAAGCCAAAAACTTGATTTTCAACACTTAAAAGATTTTTCATATCTTTCAATGCATTTTGGCCAAAGAAATAACTTTTAAAAGGGAGAAAAAGTCATTCCAAAATCTCCCTTGAGGTACAAGAGTTTATGTGAAGAAAAATAACCAACCAAAAACCTTTTGGTACAATAAACTCTTAAAATCCCCAAATTTCTCAAAATGTCAGTCACTTAAACCATGTTTCATCAAATAGCTCTAAATCTTATATTTAGCTAGAATGCCAACATTAGTTCAATTTGTATCAAATGACCTTTCTCAATTGATATCTCAAACGCTTCAATCCTCAACAATTTCCTTCAATGTAACGAAACCCAATCTTCCCAATTTTTGTTCGTTTTTCATGAACTTAATACATCCTAAATATTCAACATAGGATCCATACACTCCAATTTTCTCAAAAACCCAACTCAAGTCCTAATTTCATATATACAATATGCTAAGGTTTACTCTAATGAAAATAATCAACACAAATCTTAACAAATCACAAGAGATAGTCTAGATCCTACCTCATAGACATCTCACCGTCAAGAATTAAGCCTCAAGTGTGCTTCAATCCACTAAAGCCCAATACGCGCAAAGACGGGAAAGCTTCCAACGAACACCCATGCACTCCAATGGTAGCTCGCTCACGGAAACGGCAAGATCTCGGCCTCCAACGAACATGGAAAGCTCCAAGGAGCTCCAAAACCTAAACCCTAGATCCCCCCTTAATTTTAGAGAGAGGGGAGAGTGAGAAGAGAGAATGAGAAAACCAACCCAAAACCCGTAACTTATTGTCTCTGCCTGACACAGACCGATCGATCGAACTAGAGACCGCTTGATTGGTCTCCGCAACTACACTGTTGGTTCGACTTTGAACAAACATATCTCCTTCATCCGAACTCCAAATAGGTCGCTCTTGTGCTCAAACTGAAGCCCTGAAAGTCTACTTTTCAATGGTTCAAACCTCATGCTAGGATTCAATTTGAACAAAACTTTCACATGTTTTTGTCCGATCATCCATTAGAACATCATACTCATCCCCAATCATATCTTTCATGTGCATCCAAGCTTAAAACACTCACCTAGAACAACATCACCAAGATCAAGTTTTGATTCCTTCTCTCATCAACACTTAATCATTTTTAAAGTAACATGGGTTAAGGTCTCACATGTGCTGTAGCGGAACCAATCATCTTACGTGTGCCGTGGTGATTCGGGGATCTTGTGTAGTGGAGTTGTGTTTAGAAAGGGTTCATGAATGTCATGTGCCATGCTATCTTATGCGTGTCATGACTGTAAATCGATCATCTTACGTGTGCCTTTTTTGATGCTGTCTTATGCGTGTCATAACTGTAAATCGATCATCTTACGTGTGCCATGGTGATTTGGAAATGGGTGTACGAGAGCTTAGTGACTGGGAACGTAAAGGTACCATGGTGGTGAGGTTCGTTAGAGTTAACGCGGCATTGAGTTACCTTCGGGTTTGGGTTCTCTAGTGAGAACCCAGGGAAAAACTGAGAACATGAACGCTTGATTTTGGGAACAACGAGAACATAGAGGCTTTAGGTTGAACCATAAGACTATTAGTGTATACTTGAGAACGAGAATGTGATATTTATTGTGAACAAAGAGAACATTGTGGTTTTAGGTTGAACTCTTACAACTAATAGCATATAATTGAGAACGAGAAATTTGGTAGTATGGACAACGTGAACACAGTCTGTTAGGTTGATCCCTTGCATTGAGAAGTGTATATCTTTGTGTATCTTGTGTATGCATATTGTTGGGTATTGGTGTTTTTATGGGTAGATTAGTTGGGTTATAGTTGTTTCTCTAACCGTGTGGCTCATAGCGTTTAAATGCCAGGTGAAGAAGAAGTGTAGGAGGAGGTAATCCCGATCGAGGAGGAGGAGCACTGGACTCAGCCTGGCTCAGGAGAAGAAACCACCAAAGAGTTTCAGAATTAGTTAGAAATGTAATATTTTAATTCCGCGATCTAATGTACTTTTTGTAATATTTGGAATTCTCTTTTGATATAGATGAAAGTCTCCCCCCTTCTTTTAACTTATTCTTTTAAGTCAAGTTAATTAATTATAAGTGAAATAGATAGTTTATGTTTAACCAAAAAAACAAAATTTACTATTTTCACAAGTAATTAAAGAAAGGGTCCTTTAAATGATATGTCCAAAAAATGGGCCTTCACAGCCGAAATCCTAGGAGAAAAAAATTTGTGAAATCTCAAGGCGTTAGGGCTATTCAAGGTACAATCTAGACTAACTTGGGTGTTCTTTATTGATTTGTGTTGGTTTTCATGAAACCTAATGAGATTTCAAGAAAAACCCAAAGTTAATTGAAAGATTGAGAGTGTGTATATTTTTTTTAACATGAGTAGTTTATTATATGGACTTTATGAGCACTATTGAAGTGTTTGAACATGAAATGAATAATGAATGCTTTATATCTTAGTGTGATGTTGAATTTGGTATTCAATCCTTAAAACCCCAACAATTTTTAAATTTAATGTTAGTTCAGGCAACCCAAGAAGGGGGGAGGGGGTGAATTGGGTTTTAAAACAACAATAACAATTTTAAAATCCTTTTTCAAAATTTTTTAATTTCTCAAACAAATATAGTAATATAGTGACAGTAGAAAATTAAAGAGGTTAGAAAAAGAGAAAATGAACTAGACACCAAGAGTTATAGTGGTTCGATTTCTTCCAAGTCTACGTCCACTCCTCAAGACTCCATTTGAGAATATTCACTAGGATCGACTACTTGACAGGCGCATTCAAAAACCTTTTACATTCTCAAGAAGTTCTTACAAAACAATCCCTGCTTTTTCTAAAATAAGAAGTTCACTCACTCTCCTAAAGGTTCAAGGGTGACTCATCCTCTTTTTCAATAAATGTGAGAAAATCAAAGATTCACTAACTAACACTTTGTACAAATGATTGGAAATAATGAGTAAGAAAGAGTGATTTTTGGATGGAGGAGTAAATGAACAGTTAATGCTTCTTGAAGGATTTGAGCTTTGATTTCAAGTAATAGAACAGTGTCCAGATTAATGAAGCTTTTAAAATTAACTCCTTATATAGCCATCTAAAGTAAATGTCCGTTGGTGGTTTAGTGGAGCAAATTAATGCTCTAAAATCCTACCTGTTAGCCCAAGGGCTTTTTAATTAGATTTTGATGATTTTCATAATTCATTTTCTTAATTAAATTGATTTAAAAAAGATTATATTTTAATGTTTCCAAAAAAGGTGAGTGCTGACACTACATGACTAATGAGTCGATATCTTAACCCATTTATGCTAACTCTTTGCATCAAATGAGTTGACACTAAGTGTTCTATCAAAAAATATTTTGAGTCGACACAAAATGATATTTGAGTCGATACTTAAAGGCTAAGTAAGCTTGAAACTCTCAAGTGTGTCGACACCATTGAGAAATTGAGTCAACACCTACACAAGCCTTGTGGGATTCAACTTGAGTCGACACCAATGCCATTTGAGTCGACACCAAGTAATCTATTGGATTCTTGACTTTAGAAGATATGAGTTGACACCAAAGCTAAATGGGTCGACACCAGAGCTTCAAAGACATTTCTCCACTCCAACTCAAATAGGTCGACACCAAATGTTTATGAGTCGACACAAAGGTTCCCTTCGGGAACAAGCTATTTGAGTCAACACCAAGACTTCGAGTGGACCCCAAAATAACTGAGACCGTTTGTAGTTTTCTGAGTCGGCACCTGATCAAAATGAGTAAACTCTAAAATTACCGAGGTTGACTACAATATGAGTCGACACTAAAACGAAGATAAGTCGAAACTGAAATTTCAGTAGCTTGCCAGACAAAAAGTGTCGACACCAAAGACAATATGAGTTGACACCGAAAGTCACTCCTAGAGAACTGGTGTAATGTTTGAGTTGACACCAAAAGCTTCATGAGTCGACACCACCGTGTGGGCGAGAAAAGATGCAGAATTTATGTCGAATACATTGAAGAAATGAGTCAACACAATCACTTGAGAAACTAAGCCCTAGATATTTTGAGTCAACACAAAATGGTTTTGAGTTGACCCCTCCGATAGATTTCAAATCTCACGCTGGTTCCAACGGTTGGATTTCAGAGCATTAATTGCCTCCACCAACCCACCAATGGTCATTTACTTAAGATGGCTACATAAGGAGTTAATTTTCGAAGCTTAGAAGATCTGGACACTATTCTATTGCTTGAATCAAAAGCTCAAATCTTCAAGAAAGCATGTATTTCTCATTAACTCCTCCAGTTGATTTTCACCTCTTTGTATTCATTTATTTCTAATCATTTGTAAAGAGAGTGAGTGAGTGAGTGAATCTTTGATTCCCATACATTTATTGTAGTGAGTCACCCTTGATCCTTTAAGAGAGTGTGTACTCTTTAAAGAAGAGTTCAAGAGAGATTAGAAAAAACAAGGACTATTTTATAGGATCTTCTTGATGCTGTAAAAGGCTTTGAATGCGCCCGTGAAGCATTCTATCTTACCAAAAATTCTCAAGAGGAGTTTTGAGGAGTGGACACAAGCTTGAAAGAAGCCGAACCACTATAAATCTTGGTGTCCGGTTCATTTTCTCTATCCCTAACCTCTTTAATTTTTTCATTGCTTTATTTCTTGATATACTTGCTATAATTATTTGAGAAATTAAAAGGTTTTGAAAAAGGTTTTGAAAATAGTTATTATTGTTTTTAAAATCCAATTCACTCCTATCCTGGCTTGGGCTCTTGTTTTTTGACTTAGCCGTCTAAGAGTTTTCATGGCAACCACAAGTATTGGACCTATTCCATTTAAAGGTTATTCCATCAACAAACTCCCTTTGTTCAATGGAACAAACTATAATTATTGGAAGGCTAGAATGAAAATCTACACTCAAGCCGTAGACTATGACTTCTGGAGGGTTATCATGAATGGACCCAAAAGACCTACCAAGACCGTTGAAGGAGCAATTGTTTCTAAACCTGAAAACGAATGGACTGAAAATGACATAAGGGAGATTCAAAAAAATGCCAATGCTATGAATCTCTTGTATTGCTCTCTTGATCTCAATGAGTTCAATATGATCTGTCATGCCCGAAACTCCAAGGTCACGGGAAAGCCCACCAAAATACTATTTATGAAAATAAGATTTTCAATTGTAAAAGCATTAACCCAAAAATACAACATTTGGATAAAAGAGTACCCAAGGTTCATCTCTCATAAATAGTAAGCATATAGTTCCATACATGCATAAGGTATATCGCCACACGGCGTACAAAACTTGCCTTCAAAAACAGGCATCGCATGTAAGAATACATGGCTCAAAACAAACAGGAAAACTAATACAAGTCTTCCACCACCACGAGCATCTCTAGGTCAACTCTTCATGTTTACCTATACCTGAAAACTGTTTGCAAAAAATCCCACGCCGTGAGCTGAAACCCAATAGAAACAAACTATAAAGCTATAAAACAGGATATGCAATCATATATAAGAAGCTGACCCAGCCACAAGAGCCCAAAAGGTTTTCCATCCTGAAAATCACCAGTTTTTCATCCTTAAAATCATGCATATCAATAATGCAAGTATCATTTCACAGTTAAGGAAAAACGGTAACACAACAATATTTTTTCCACTCGGGTCACACAGCTGAGGAAAACAAGATAAAATGAACATTATGTACCGACTTTGTCAACTCAAGATAAAGGCAACAACTATAGACTCCTGCCCATTACCTAACCCTGAACGACTTAAGGCCTGTTAGGTAATGACAAGTTGTTACAACAACGATCACTTAGTTTACGGGTCCGAAACACGAGGGTACTAAGCACCCACCACCTCGTTTACGGGGATTAACCAGAAAGAAGGTAGGGACCTACTTTGCACACGTTTATGAACTTCCACCGAAGAGCAATAGTAGCCCAAATCTACACACTCACTGTCACAGTACATCTATAGGATCATTTAAAAACCAGTCGTAGCCTACCTACGAAAAACCCACAGAACAGTTTTACATCAACATACATAAAAGAGATCCAATCCATTAACCATGGAGACCAACTAGCAAGTAAAAATATGTTTCCATCAAAATATTTAAAAACCTGAGACTCAACCTCGAGGGTTAGCTTCGAACCTCCAAAAGACATTTTTTCAATAGTTTCACAAAACCTCCATTTTCAAAACCACTTTTTTAAAAACCATCGATATCTACACATTCGAATCAGGTACTAAACCAAGAAAAAGGTGTAAAAATATAATTTTTATCCAACAACAAGGTTTAGACATGAAAACAATATTTTAAGCATTTTCTACCGGTAAAAATGCATATAACTACACATAACACCCTTTAGCAACAATACAGTCTAGGATCCTACCTCGGTGAGTTAAAACTCAAAATCTCGAAAATTGAACCTCATTGAAATGAGAATCTCTCCAGATGGAAGCGAAGCCAACAGCGTGAATAGCATGGATCCATAAGTTGATCGTCAAAAACTAGGCTCGGGTATAATAAAATTCTAGAGAGAAGGTGGAAAGTTTGAGAGAAAATAAGGTTTTTGGAAACAAAACAGGCGCTGGAATATATATATGCTCGGCCAAATAGTGCATCCAGTCGATTGAATGGCTCGGTTCAGCCGACTAAAGGAGTTCTAGATCTAGGAATAACCTCCACCACTACACCTCAGTCGACTGGATGGCTTAATCTAGTTGACTGGACAAATCTATTGTTGACCCAGTCGACTGGGTCCTTCAATCCAGTCGACTGGACTGCTGGGAACTAGGTTTTTCTACGTCAAAATAGATTTTTCAACCCTGGGACCAACCAAACAAGCCAAAACGAAAGCCGTGAAAGCGTAAAACACATCTACGCTTGCTGTTCTATAATAATAAAGCATAAACCATCCATCGAGGATATACATATAACGAAAGGAAACACGTCAAACATGTATATATCATAAAATGAAATGAAATCGGGTCTCACAACTCTCCCCCTTAAGGAATTTCGCCCCCGAAACTCACTACAAGGCTATAAGGCAAACAACTCCGGGTATCTCGCACGAACCCAGACTCAAGCTCCTAAGTCGCCTCATTAATCCCGTGATGAAGCCAAAGGACCTTGGCATAAGCAATGGTCCTCCCTCCCAACACTTGCTCCTTTGTGATCTTCACCGAGCATTCCTCATATGTAACATCCTCATCAACCCGCAGCTCAGCCCAATCCAGAACATGTGAAGGGTTAGGCTCATACCTCAAAAGCATAGAAACATGAAATACATTATGCATAGACGCCAACTGAAGTGGCAAAGCCAAACGGTATGCTACCTTTCTAATCTGTTCAAGAATGTCAAATGGCCCAATAAAACGTGGTGATAGCTTCCCACTGCGGCTAAACCTCATCAAGCCTCAGCATGGTGAAACCATCAAAAACACGTGATCTCCCACTGCAAACTCCAACGGCCTTTTCCTCCGGTCAGCATAACTCTTCTGGGGACTCTGAGCTGTCACTATGCGATGGCGAATCATGGCAATCTTCTCTGTCGTCTCCCGCACTAAGTTGGGCCCCAAGACTGTGGTTTCTCCCACATCTATCCAACATACTGGTGACCTACACGGCCTACCATACAAAGCCTCATACGGTGCCATCCCAATACTAGACTGATAACTGTTGTTGTATGTAAACTCCGCCAATGGTAGATGATCTTCCCAAGAACCCTGAAAATCAAGTGCATAGGCCCTCAACATATCCTCCAGAATCTGTATAACCCTCTCAAACTGACCATCCGTCTGGGGGTGAAAGGCAGTGCTGAACGTCAAGCTAGTTCCTAAAGCTTCCTAAAGACTCTGCCAAAAGCGAGATGTAAAGCGCGGGTCTCGATCAGAAATAATAGACACAGGCACTTCGTGTAACCGAATTATCTCTCTAACATACAATCTACTCAATCTGTCCATTGAATCCTTCACGCAGATGGGGAGAAAGTGTGCTGACTTTGTCAACCTATCAACCACAACCCAAATAGTGTCATGTCTTTTAGGTGATCTAGGAAGTCTTGACACGAAGTCCATCGTAATGTTCTCCTACTTCTACTCTGATATCGACAATGGTTGTAACAATCCTACTGGTCTCTGATATCTGCCTTTATCTGCTGGCAGATAAGGCACCGAGAAACAAATAAAAGTACATCCCTCTTCATTCCCGTCCACCAGAACTGACAGTGCAGATCATGATACATTTTAGTGCCTCTAGGATGCACTGCAAGGCGAGAATGATGACAATCATGAAGTATATCAACACAGCATGACTCTAGTATAAACAATCTCCCAACCAATCTCAAACTCTGGTCTGAACTCACAACCCATCCCGTAGTGTCCTCTCCACTAGCAACACGATCCCGTATCATCTGAGCCTCCTAGTTCGTTTGCTGGACCTCTAACACCCGTACAACTAACATAGGTCGTGAAACTATAGAAAATAGGGTGGAACCCCTCGCTGTCTCCTTGGGACACAGATTAAACTCCCCAATCTCTCCAAGGATGCCCCATTCCCGTATAGCTACAGAAGCTAACGAACCATGAGATCTCCTTCTGAGAGCGTCAGCTATAACATTGGCCTTTCCTGGGTGATATTGCAAGTCAAAATCATAGTCTTCCAACAACTCCATCCATCGTCGTTGGCACAAGTTTAGGTCTTTCTGCGAAAATAAGTATTTCAAACTCTTGTGATTGGAGAAAACCTTATAGTACTCACCATAGAGATAGTGTTGCTGGGTCTTCTATAATGACCCGGTACAGACCCTAGTTGTAACAATTTGGTTGATAATGACCTGTGTAAAGACCCAGCCCAAACCCTAAGTGTTAGTGATGGATAGTCCACGAGACCATAGAACACAGAAGAAGTTCAGAATCCAAACTCGAATCGAAAACCCTAAGTTCGGCTCGAAAACCCTAAAAAGGCTCGAAACACAGGCAATAAAACCCTAGTGCCAGAAAAATCTCCTAACATTCTAAATGTCATAAAATATTGAATTAAAAATAAAAAATCCTCGTAAATAGGGTAAAATGACCATTTGGCCCCAAATACAGCAAACAGTCTTAAAAACCTAAATTTTGACATATGGATACCCTAAATAATGGATTTAAGTACAATTAAGTAGCAAATGTGACACCCTATCCTCCGGGCACGTCGGGACATACATAAATATAAATAAAGGGGTATTCTAGCCATTCATTCATATTTACATACGTTAGTTATTACATCATAAATGAGTTCTGAACGGTTCAAAAATACATAATTATTATAGTTTCACCAAGAAATTTGAAAAATTACACTAAGCACGGAAAAACTGAATAAAAGAACAAAAGTAAAGGTCTCGAATCCTTAGAATGAATCAGCGGGATCGACGTGCTCTTGGAACTTACCATGTTCTTCAGACTCTTCTTCTCCCTCTGGGATGACTTCCTCCGAGAACTCCTCCTCACCTGTGGCACGAATGCCATGAGTCAAGGCCTAGAAGTAAAACACTCCAACCTTCTAACTAATCTCACGGCACAAAATTCACCACAACACATACCATATAACACCCAATCCAGTTTATAGTCAATGAAATAGATAAATTTATGATAGGATAGCTGACAAATCAATAAACATATGCACATGAGATGCTGTGTATGAAATGCAGATGCCCATCCCAACATGCACTCGGATTATAACAGGAATTTCACACCGAGAATCACCAGAGTAGACTTGATGGGACTCTGATCACCAAACCTATTCTTGCCTCGTTGCGAATAGTAACCACTTCACCGGGCGTCATGCCATAGCTATTTTACTCAATGGCAATGGCGTGGGGTGGCTAATAACATCCTTATTCCAAATCCTGACCAAAATTATATGCACACAAAACCCACCTTAAGAACAAGAATGCTCGTTTGGCATCAACCCAAAATCTAAGTCCTCAAACCAGAATGCTAGCGACGAACCCATGGTGCCCAACAGTATTCATAAACCATTTCAAACACTGGGGACGCACCCAGGGTGTATAAACCAAAACATTTTTGAAATTGGCAACCAGGGACGCCTTAGACTTAGAATCAAGAATGATGATCTCAACACAGCCCATCCCAACAACAGTTTGCGCAGATCGACTCCAACAAGCCAGGATGCAAATGACAATGCTCATAATGTGTACCATTGATCTCAAGTGCAACAGTTTATAGCATGGCATCAACTAGCTTGGCAAGGTTCGTGGTACAATTCGCAAAGCACAAGCCACAATTCTCAAGATATGATTCAAACATGATAGCATGAGTTCTAAATCATCATATATTCACTTAGAAACATTAATCGACTAATTCAAATTAATCATCATACAAAAACTCGAGTCTCACAACAAGGTACTCACACATACACTTAGCAAATTTTAAGGCCAAAAGTCAAGTATTAAATTAAAAGGGCCAACAAGATTTTGGGGTTTCTAGACATGGAATCAAACTATGGTTTTTATACACAATTTAGATAAAAATATTTTCTACAACTCTCCTGTTAAACACCAAGGTCAAAACCGAAGGCAAAGGGGTGAACAAAACATCCTAAGCAAAAACGGTTCAGCACTTTTCTCAAGATTTTACCAAAAACATGCTTCGGTTGGTCTCGGTTTTGGGGTATTATATCAAGTCCAAATGAGCCCAATTTTTAGTATGTTCTAGTTCAACAAGTTCCCTACAAGTTTCATCTTTAGTGCTAAGGGTAGTTGTTTGAAACAAATTAGACTTTTTGGCTATTTTAGAAAATAGGTTCTGTCAAGCTGTGATTTTTATACATCATTTAGATAAAATTATTTTATACTATTCTCATGTTTAAAACCAAGGCCAAAACCAAAGGCAAAGGGGTGAACAAAATATCTTAAGAAAAAACGGTTCAGCACTTTTCTCAAGATTTTACCAAAAATATGTTTCGGTTGGTATCAGTTTTGGGGTATCATATCATGTCTAAATGAGACTATTTTTTTGTATGTTCTAGATAAACAAGTACCCTACAAGTTTCATGTTTAGAGCTAAAGGTAGTTGTTTGAAACAAGTTAGACTTATTGGCTATTTTAGAAAATAGGTTCTGTCAATAGCCAAAACTCAGCGGAGCCGGTTTTGGATAGAGAGTTTGAAAGGGTTTTGGGATATGTTAGCTACAATGTTCATGTAAACCACATATGGAATAGGTCACTAAAAATAGGGGTTTTGAGCTATATAAAAATATGTAACAGAATGTTCCTTGGGGGCTGAAACTCAATAGAGATTTTCAAAGGGGTTTGGACCTATCAAAACTCAATATGTTGTTCTTATTTGTGGTGGGTAGATAGATATACATGTTATCTACAACTTTCATATTTTGACCAAAGTTCGGATCTCATTTTAAAATAGGGTTTCCTAGTCGGTAGTGTTGACTGGTAGAAAAATGACACACTTCAATAAAATTGCAATATCTTGAGTGCTGATTATGCAAATGAGTTGAAACAAACTTTGAATGAAAAGTAAAACAAAAATATAAATTTGGACATAATGAACATACTTAGATCAATTTTCTACATTGAGTTATGGCATTTCAAATCTTAGGGCAGAAACATCAAAGTTCTCAAAAATGAAGCCTCTTTGGGTTCAAGTCTTCTACCTTTGTATTACCAAGTTTTTGTTCTATTTCTTTGCATGATTGGGTTTTAGACTTTAATATAAAGGCTCCATCACCCTTTGAGGTCATCAAAATCAAAGATAACATCACACAACAACATATGATATCATTCATAAACAAAACAGCCCCTAATTTGTTACTATGACGCCATTTCGGTTTGATTTCGGTTCTTGATTTTTTTAGAGTGTTTAAAGGGATGTGTTGGGGGATATTTTGAGGGATCGTAGATACAAGGTTTAGAGGTTTTACTTACTTATTTGAGGGTTGAAGGGATGGTGGCATGGAAGTACTTAGCTTTAGAAAAACTCTCTCCTTGATTTCTCCTTCCTTTCTTTCTTTCTTCCTTCTTCCTCAAACTCTCATAAACACTCAAGGGAAAGAGGTCTGGTTTCTCTCCCTCTATTGCACGAAAATATGAAGGGGGAAGAGGTGTTTTGGCTTAGTTTATATAGGCAACGGCTAGAGGACAAAGGGGAGACAAGATTTAATTAAGGTACTTTTTTCTCATTTTTCTCTTCCACTTCACATGGGTTGAGTAGATATGAGTTGACATGGTGATGGTTTTGAGGGAAAAAAATCAGATTTGGGAAAGCTAAATACATCTAGGGGCTGTTTGGGGGACAAAAACCTGACCCCACATCAATCAAGGGATTTTGCATTGGTTTGCGTGCCCTTTTGTGCAAGAAAATGCATTAAAAGTTAATTTGATGTAACTTTTTGGTGTCTATTCCTACTGAGATCTATTATTTTAATATGTTTATGATAAAAATAGTATTTTCATGTATTATCATAGTTTCAATAGCAATTGATTAAATAGATGTAGTCTTTTAAGTCAAATTAAGCTATTTTGGCAATATGTGACTTTTTAACTTATTTTGTTGTGTATGGACTTCAATAATGATTTTTTTGCTTTTGTTGACCTATAACACTATATTATTATGTATATTACTTGTTCAACAAGTATTGGATTATCATAATGCTTAATTTAATACATTTCTCATCATTTAAAGCTAAAAAGAAAGCAAAAAGTCACTTTTTGGCACACTTCCCATGGTGGTCTGCCACTAAGGGGTATTTTTGGCATTTTTGATGTTATTTTATCCTTTGCTACTTAATTGTACTTAAATCCTTGATTTAGGATATTCACGTGTCAAAATTTGAATTTTTAAGATTTTTTGCTGTAATAGGGGTGAAACGGTTATTTTACCCTATTTATGAGGATTTTTGATTTTTAATTCATTATCTCATGATAGTTACTTCATTTAGAATGTTAGGAGACTCTCCGGGTGTTAAGGTTTTGTTGCCTGAGTTTTGGACCTTTTTTGGATTTTCGGGCCAAACTTAGGGTTTTCGATTCGAGTTAGGGTTTTGAACCTCTTTCATGCTCTATAGCCTTGTGGACTATCGGTCACTTGGGTCGTTATCAATCGGGTTGTTACAACTAGGGTCTGTACCAGGTCGTTACAAACTACCCTCCTTAAACAAATTTCGTTCCCGATATTTTGCCCCGTACTTAAACGTATGGAAGGTTAAGGATGATTTACTAACATTGTGCCTTCTCATTCTCCAAAATTATGTCCTTGTTTACTTGAGTTGTTCTTTATTGCGGGTGTGGATAAGGTCGAGCCTATATGTTCAGCACTTAGAGTAATAGTTGTTTTGTCCTACAACATCTTAAACTGATTACTTCCAAACTTTCAAGGATCATATCACATAACCAGCTACCCCCAAAAAGTTATTGTCTCTGTTACGTTAGTTAGCCTCTTCCCATTAACTATTGCTTCTACTTCTATTAGGTCCACTTGAATTTCTTCTCTAGATATAATATGACCTAGGAACATCACCCGGTCCAACTAAAACTCACACTTACCAAGGTTTACATACAACTTGTGTTTTCTCAGGTTCTACAAAGAATCTTCAAATATTTCCTGTGTTCCTCTTCACTCCGAGAATATAATCGAATATTGTTTATCATCATAATTACAAATTAGTTTAGAAAGCTTTTGAACACTCGATCCATCAGGTCCATAAATACAGCAGGTACATTCTTTAACCCGAAAGGCAACACCACAAATTCATAATGCTCGTAACGAATCCTAAAGGCAGTCTTGGGTATATCTGACTCTCGTACTTTCAATTTGTAGTATCATGACCCCAGTCTATCTTTGAGAATACGTTGGCTCCAAACCACAACTTACATTGAGTACTACTTCTACAAGCGATCATATGTCTCGAAACTAGCCTACCACCGAAACTGATTTCAAACATTCTCCACTTCTGTCTGGAAAGACTGTTACTTTACCAAAAATTGGCTCATTACCACATTCAAACGTACATCGAAGACTACTCCCCGATCGACTAACGACTATTAACTTGAAATCACATCACTACTTTGTGTTGGACTACTCTAGCCTTACAACCATCAAGACTAACATCGCCACTTGGACCTAATGAGTCACTAGGGCTAAACATACCACACAGACTAAATGCTTTCCAGGTATATGCTTACTCATATGAATCCAATCACAACCTCGTCACATATTTTCTTCACATATATACTATCCACCCTACAATCCTTTAAATGAACAGTACTAACTCCTGATTATAAAGTCTCTTATCATCATCACTAAATCCCTTCACACATTCTCTGCTACACAATCGAATCAAGAACAACTTTCGCACTTTAATTATTTCATCTTACCCACATTTTACCAAGACACTCGATTCACTCAAGGCCAAATATAAAAACCATACCCCTAAATTCGTATAATCTCACTTACGCATCCATTCTTCTCATCCAAATACTTATTCCTCCCACGTACTCATACTAAGTTGCTACGCAACTCCACCAAAAACAACAAAATTATATCACCCTTTAACTTCTCATACATAGAGTTCACACGTTCCCATAAGAAAATTCCTTCTTTATACCAGCAATATTTACGCACTAATCTAAACAAGCTTGCTCTAACGGGTCACATCACAAAAGGTTTTCGAAAGCAACTTCCTTCGACTCACATCGATACCACAGCGGAAATCGAATACCAACACAGTCTAGATGCCAAACAAATATAAACTGATACTTTAAGAACCTACCATGTGAACAACTCTGTCCATCTAAAATGCGCACTCCACCCTTCAATTAATCTTCAGCGTCAACGGGACTCACTATTTCCACAAACTCCTTGGCACCCAAGTCCTAGAATTGTTTAACTAAGGAGTTATCGGTCTTTGAGGTGATCTTGATAATCCTGATGATGAAGTCTGTAATCATATGCTTTCATTTTCTCTATAGTCTTTTCAAAGGTTGTTCCGTTCCTCTTGGCCTCTACCGTATGTTCTTAACGTGCTAGAACGTTAGGTTTGAATATCTCTTCCAATAACTGGATCATTTTCTCAGGCAGTTGGTCATTCTAGGGTAAAATGAATATGGTAAAAGATATGATTGTGGTAATTATCTAGTCATGTGATCCATCGTGACTTGGTGGTTAATTCTTTATTAGGCCCTAAACATTCATTGTTGTGATCAAGATTCTTCGTTCTTTGATAGTGATGGCAAAAATCCAGACTCTAACACTTTGGTGGAAAGGCCGGCGTGAATATCGATGTATATAGATGTACCTCCTTTGCTAGCGTACTAAGGTTATCGTGAGTTTCGAGGTTGTTTCTCATTTTTCACTGTCTTACTACCGGTATGACTCTTTTGCTTCTCGATTTATAGAAATAGGAGGGTCAACTATGAACTAGTCTTAGGGAAGTTTGAATTTGCTATATGGTTGTGTCACGAATCCTTTGGTGTGAAGCTGTCGTTTCTAACTTTAGATTGCTGATGGCATAGTCTTATTTGACGGGACCTTTGAGAAGATATAGTTAGTTGAATAAGCCCTTACTTAACCATTCTTGCAAACAAGAGTCTTGATCTTCAAAACTTTGTTAAACGCGAATGTTGACAGATATTATAAGCCGTGACATCAAGAAGAAATCTGTTTCATGCTTTGAAGAGATGTTAGAAGATTTTCGTGCATCGTCTTTGTTTCCTGTGAAAGCGCTAAGGCCTAATGACGTAATGTCTTGACAATCGTTATTACTCATAGATCTACGGGCAAGATTTTGAAGGTCGACAGTTAAAGACACGGGCGAGGTTAGAACATCTTAGGGTGGAACCTAGGTGGTTCAAAGATAGGTTGGATGAGGTTAAATGGTCATGGTTAAGGCAATTACCATTGGCACAAATTGAGTGGTCATTTGGGATTCAAATGTAGGAGAAACAAGAGGAGGATAGTGAACAATACTTTAAACAAGTGTCCCCGGAACTAGTCTAGTACAATTAGATTAAGAAAAAAGAGATATTTAAGCAAAAGAGGCAGCCAAACTAGATATTTACCTTGAAGTTACGTCGGCCTAACGTATTTCAATTTAGGCATCCAAGTCTACTTCCTTGATAAAGATTTCAAGAGTGTATAAAGAATTTTCACAAAATCACTGCAACAGATTTGTGCTTTCATAATCGAGAGGAATGAACGATGGTAGAAAATTTTATTAATGTCGAATGTTTGGAATGGGTACTTAATAAGGATTTGATATCGAGTTCTACAAGAGAAAATTTAGTTTAAGGATGATGACACGAATCGGAGGAGAATCAAATGCGAATACCGGTTATTATCGAGGCATGAAAACTTGAGGACAAGGGTACTTTCTAGGATTGAATTTTTAATAGGGTTTTAAACAAGACTTGGGTGCATAAGAGTTACCGACGAACTACACTTGATGATACCATTGAGGACTGATGATATAAGAAGGAAGGACATACAAAAGAACTTCAAAAAGTTGACACAAGGGCTTAGGGTAAACGAGAAAGGAACTTATAAAGATGAAGTTGCGGGGTTTTAATGGTGTCTCTTGAGGTGATATATAAAACTTCTCCTAGTGCATACTCCTGTTTACCCCCCCTTAAAATAAGATAACCCTTTGCATGAGTCTCCGATCTTCGATCTCGATGGTCTTACCCGTCCTAAGCATGTAGATTCCCTGGTACTTCTGATCCCTGTAATGTCCTAACACAACTAGCTATATGACTTAGGCGTAGAAGATTTTAGTTCGTATAATGTATAGATGATAATTATTATTAATATAACGCATCCTATGGAGCTCTAACGCGATATAATGCATGATTTTCCATAACCCAAGGCCTGAAGGTTCACTAAACCTAAGCTCTGATACCAACTATGTGTTAGGAATGTATACTGAAAACCATGCTTTTTAGGTTTTTTTATTCTTGATCCCTGGCATATTAATGAGAAACATTTGAGATGTTTTTGCAATCGTGGTTTCATATTTATATTTATGATGAATGAATGCATAGTCCGTATATTTTGTCCAGTATTTGACTTGGTGCATGCTGCACGGAAGATCAGGTCATAGGTTCTGACAGATTATACAGGAAGACTCACAATCGCAATGGACCCGGACATTCCATTGGTACGATTGTAGTACATCGTTATAGTAGCTGGTCTTGGCTA
>JAUMHN010118183.1:0-24131 GCA_032360265.1 Heliamphora ciliata
CATCAAAACATTTTAAAAGTTGAGCCTCAACCCCACAGGTTAGCTCCAAACCTTCAAAAACATGATTTTTAAAGATGTAACCCATCAGCTCAGGTTTAGTCGACTGGGCCTACCCTCCAGTTGACTGAAGAACACACTGGAAGCCACGCCAAAATGCCCAACAACACTGTTCAGTCGACTAACCCCATGGGTTTAGTTGACCGAATCCACAAACCATGATCTAGTCGACTGACCCGAAGGGGTCAGTCGACCGAAACAGCCGAAAAAATATTTTTCACCTACGATTTTGTCATTTTAAACCCAAGATGAAGCCTCGAAACTTCCATCTCACACCTATGAACTCACACACACTCAAGCCTATCACCAAAGGCTTCAAAAGAAACATCCAACATCGTATTCATCCAATCAAAACGATGAAAAAAGGTTTTTAAACCAAAAACCCACTTTTCCCAAACATGATACACCTTTTCATGAATGTAAAACGGTAAAGATGCATAAGATTACATACGACACCCTCTAATAACTTTAAAGTCTAGAATCTTACCTCGGTGAATCAAGAACTCGATGCCTCAATTCGCGTACAAAATCGAGCTTCGTCAGAATAAAATTCCGTCCGGATGGATGCGCAGAGCACGATGCATATAATAAGGATCGACTGTTGGTTAGTAAAAAATGAAGCCATGAGCCCCCGAGAAGTTAGAGAGAAGGCAGAGAGAAAACTGGAGGAAACTTAGGAGTTAAGTTTTGAAAATATCTAACTCCAAATATTTATAGGCCTCCAAAATATCTTTTTTTTTAAAATTTTGAAATTCGCACCGTAACTCCCTGCAACCCCCAAAACCAACCCAGCATGCTCAGATAAACTCTATCATACATCAAAACGCTTAAACATATGTAGAAGAAAAAATTATAAACATGCGCCAAAAAGCGCCGAATATGGATATCATATAAAAAGAGACGGTACAGGGTCTCACAATTCTTGTTGGTTCTCCTCGGTATGTGGGGTTTTGTTTAGTATGAACCTATGTGACAATGTGTTAGCATGATTACGTGGTTAGCATTTACGTTTATGCTTATGTGTTGATCTTATATGTTGTTTCTCTTTCATATAGACGCGTTGTCTGCGAGGAGAGGGCGAGGCCGTGGCCGTGGTGTTGGCCAAAAGGATGTTCCTATCCCAGATGTTGGGGATGCAAATGCTCCCCAAGGACCAATGGATGCGATTCGGTTGTTGCGTGAACTGGTTGGTTCTATCCAATAGCTTGTTAGAGGTGAGATTATTAGAGAGAGAGAGGGAGTGCCTAAGGTGAGGGCTACAGTAGCGATGCGAGAGTTCAGGGGCATGGATTCACCTATCTTTGCTGGGGATCCAGATCCCATTGTTGCTACAGAGTGGCTGGAGTTGGTGACTAGGATCCTGAACACATTGCTGATTGTAGAGGATGAGTTACAGGTTTCTTTTGCCACCTTTCAGGTGAGAGGTAGTGCTCATCAGTGATGGAGGTATGCCAGAACCACAGTGGGGTTCACTTGGGCAGCTTTTACAGGAGTGTTTCTAGAGAAATACTTCCCGGCTTCGAAGAGGGATTTGTACAGGGAGGAGTTCTATACTCTTACCCAGGGGGCCATGGAAGTTATGCAGTATGAGGCCAGGTTTACGTGCTTGTCCCGGTTCACTCCAGAGTTAGTGAGCACAAACGAGCTGCGATCTCTGAGGTTTGAGCGAGGCTTGAGGCCAGCGATCAGGGAGCGTGTGGTTGCATTGGGACTTCGAGTGTTCATAGAGCTAGTAGAGGCAGCAGCGAGGGATGAGAACACTATGACTGAGATTCGAGCTTCTAGGGAGGCCAGGACATCACAGGGTGGGACCGAGGTGCAGACAGGTGGGTGTTCTAGTAAGAGGCAGAGGTCCTCTGGTCTTAGCTTTTACCCATCTGGGCCACGGCAGTTTTCAGCACCATCACCATCTGTGGCTTCGTCTGGGAGGCCAGAGCATAGGGAGTTGACCTGTTTTCAACGCAGGCAACCTGGGCATCGTGCGGCGAATTGCCTACAGCCGGACCATCCCAGAGTTTGGCACTAGTTCAGCCGCAGGGAAAGGAACTGCCAGTTATCTATTGATGTGGACAGTCTAGACATATTCGTAGGAACTGTCCTCAGGGAGGCAGTGTGCCGAGTAGGGAGGACACACCAGTGGGTTCGTATGTGCCAGGTTCATCTGAGTACCAATAGTGGCCTTCTGCGTTTCAGATTTCCCGAGTGACAGATAAGGGAACGTTAGTACAGTCGGTGCGACATCCGACAACGCCGAGTACGGGTGGACAGGACAGAATGGGATTGCCCTGAGCTTATTCTCTTATAGCTCCTAGTTCTTCGTGGACACCAGTTATGCCAGAGGATGCAGCTATGTCTTCAGTGAGCAGAGGTACTTTCTGAATATGTTTGGGCAGTTTCTTCATTGCATCTGTTTAATGATGGATTCCGTGGGTGATGTGCGGTGTTGAGGCAGTGGTTGGTATGGATGTGAGGTTGGGGTGAGTTGTAGATCCGGTGTCTTTGAGATAGTTAGCCATTGTTTATGATGCTTGACCTTGTTTGACTATATCCTAGGAATGGTTTGGCTAACCATCTTGTGTGCCTGTGCCGATTGCGATCGACGGTTTGTTATTTTGACCTCGTGTGGAAATTTAGGGACAAAATTCCTTTAAGCGGGGTAGAGTTGTGTGACCCTGACCCGTTTTCTTTTTTGGCGTTTTTCAACGCGCATTTTGTGTTTTCGTTATAGCATGTTTTTACGTATTTTGATGCATGATCGAGCTTAGATATGCATGCGGGAAAGTTCTGGGGGCCGTGGGACGTTGCGGTGCGAATTTTGAAAAAATTTCAAAAAAAAAAATATTTTGGAGGCCTATAAATATCTAGAGTTAGATATTTACAAAAGATATTTTCAAAACTTCTCCACTAAGTTTTCTCCTTTTTCTCTCTGCCTTCTTTCTAACTTCTCGTGGGCTCGAGGCTCGATTTTCGATGATCTAATAGCGGATCCTTGCTATTGCATGGTGGGCTTTGCATTCATCCGGATAGAATTTCATTTCGACGAAGCTTATTTTTGCATGTGATTCGAGGCGTCTAGTTGTTAACTCACCGAGGTAGGATTCTAGACTCTCATGTCTTATAAGGGTGCTACGTGTAATCATGTGTGTTTTTACCGGTTAAAAATGCATGAAAAATCGATTTATGTTTTGAAAAATTGCGTTTTGGCTTAAAATGGGGTTTTGTGTTGGTTTCGGTGGATGGAATCGGGTTTTGAGTTTTCCATTCGAGGTTTTGTGGCAGCTTCAAATTTGGGCACGTCCGAGGGTGTCGAGAAGGTGTTTGGAGGCTTAGATTTGTGGTTAAGTTGGTGGTTTGTGAGTGTTTAAGAGTTTTGGGGCTTAGAACACTCAATAACAGAAAATCTGGGTTTTTCTCGGGTGGTAGCTCACTCGAGTGCCCGAAGTTCGCTCGTGCGGACTAGCTACGGAGGGTTGTTTTGTTTTGATGTTATCTCCCACATCCGAACTTAGAATTAGATCTTTTTTGTACTCAAATTGAAGCCCCAAAAGTCTTCTTTCCAATGACACGTCTCTCACATTAAAATTCGTTTTGTAGAAAAAGTTATTACCAAAAGAGTGAAGGTATGTCAAGATTTCCAAACTATTTTTCTCCTATTTTTGGCTGAATGTTTGGAAAAAGGTTATTTTTCATCTTGGTTGGCCGTGTTGGGTGTGTAGGAGTCTGTGTTAGTTGTGTTAGGCTTGTGTGGGGTTGTGTTGGTTGTGTTAGGCGTGTGTGGGTTTGTGTTGGCCGTGTTGGGCGAGTGTGGTTTCATGTTGGCCGTGTTGAGCATGTGTTGGTTTGGGTTATGATGTGTTCGTGGTTGAGTCCTTGGTTTCCAATTGGTTTTCAATAGTACTCGGTTGATCGATTATGGGATTAGTTGACTGAAATACAGTTGGATTCTTTTTGGGGTTCGGTTGGTCGTGTTGTGGCTTCGGGGGTCATGTCGTGGCCTCGGGTGTTTGTTAGGTGTCGTCCTCGGGGGTGACGTGCATGGTTAGATGCGGGGTGTTGGTGCACAGTAGCGTGCGTGGTGGCTCATGCATCGTTGCGTGCAGAGGTTTGGTTTTGTTTCTTGGTTTGGGTTTCTTGCCAGCGTTGATCGCTCGAGCGGTGGTTGTGCGCTCGAGTGGGGTTATGGTAGTGTGCTATATTGGTAGGGGACCGCTCGAGCGGTGGTTGAGCGCTCGAGCACTTGAGTGGCGTTGGCCTTCGGGTTAAGCTTGGTTTTGTGGGTGCGTCGTGGGTCCAGGTGAGTGGTTGTCAATTTATATGACGGGTGGCGTCATGAGATGTAGTGGATGTCGGTTTATATGGCGGGTGGAGTCATGAGATGTAATTATATAAGGTTATGTGCATTTATAACTCTGCTTATTCTTGTACGGATTATGTAAGTGAATTACATGATTTTGATATCGTTATGTGTAACGTGGTTTATACTTAAAACTCAGAGTTTTATTGGCATGTGACGTAGTGTTGGTACGTGATTTTATGCATTAAATTCTGGTTTAGGTTTACATATGTATATGGAATGGGATAGACAAACTTGTGGTTCTGTGAATGTTAACCCTGCTTAACAATGCTCGGGTGCGTGTGTGGGTGTGTGTGCCCTCTGTCTGCTTAAACGAGGTCTTGACGAGGCATGTGTGTGTGTGCGCTCTGTTGGCTGAAATGAGGTCTTGACTAGGCACTTGTGTTGGTGTGTGTGTGTGCGCTCTGTCGGCTGAAACGAGGTCCTGACAAGGCACATGTGTGCGTGATATTTGAAGGGTTGAAATGAGACTCTGAAGAGACACGTGGGCATGTATTGAATGTAATGCATATAGGGACGGATAGACTAATCTTTTAAAGGAAATTATATTAACGGCCTACGGGAGTCGAAATACAATAATCGTTTTCAGGGCTTTTGTGAGTAAAAAAAATGGGTTTTATCCTCGCTTTCCCGTTGCTTGTGAAAATAGTTTCCTGGCTCTGGTGAATCATGATCTAAAACTATTTTCAAATTGTTTTAATGGCTTGAAAGAGTGTCGAAAATTGCATCTCGTTTTTCTAGCATGTTTAGCTTATATTGCATGTGTTGTCTTGTATCTGCTGAGCTTTGGCTCATGGTGTGGGATTTGATTTTCTTCAGGTATCGGTCACACAGGTTGATCTGGAGGTGCCGGAGGAGGTGGAAGAGTGTAGTCTTCCTTTTTGCTTGTTTTGTTACATGTATGCTATAACAAGTTTTCGGGCATTAGAGCTGTGTAATGTAAGCTATTTGGCGTTTATATACAATGCATGTATGGTTTATTTTGAGAGTGTGTTCTCGGGTTGGGTTTTATGTTGGTTATTGTGGGTGATCACGTGACCCGGAGTTTGGGGCATGACAACTTGGTATCAGAGCTTAAGGTTCAAATACCTAAGAGCCGTGGGAAGAGGGAGTATCACCGTGTGAGGTTGATTGCGTGTGTTTGATTGCATGTGTTTAGATATTTTGATAACATGAACGTGATAGCATGCGGGTTATACGTGACTATGTGTATATGTGAGCATGGGGGTTGAACTGTGGGATTGATTAGTCTTGCCTTTGGGCATTTGGATTAACAAACTTGGGAGCCAAGTTAGAAACGCGTTTAGCTGACGTGATTTCTAGTAGAGAATCTGAGTATGTTATCCAGATTGACGTGTCTTTTCTTATTGGTTCTCCTCGGTATGTGAGGTTTTGTTTAGCATGAACCTATGTGACAATGTGTTAGCATGCTTACGTGGTTAGCATTTATGGTCATGCTTATGTGTTGCATCTTATATGCTGTTTCTCTTTCATATAGACGTGATGCCTGCGAGGAGAGGGCGAGGCCATGGTCGAGGCCGTGGCCGTGATGTTGGCCAAGGGGATGTTCCTATCCCTAATGCTGGGGATACAAATGCTCCCCTAGGACCGATGGATGCTATTGGGTTTTTGCGTGAGATGGTTGGTTCTATCCAATAGCTGGTTAGAGGTGAGATTGTTAGAGAGAGAGAGGGAGTGCCTGAGGCGAGGGCTACAGTAGCGATGCGAGAGTTCAGGCGCATGGATCCACATACCTTTGCTGGGGATCCAGATGCTATTGTTGCTACAGAGTGGCTGGAGTTGGTGACTAGGATTTAGACCCATTGCAGATTGTGGAGGATGAGTTGCGAGTTTCTTTTGCCACCTTTCAGCTGAGAGGTAGTGCTCGTCAGTGGTGGAGGTATGCCAGAACCACAGTGGGGGTCACTTGGGCAGCTTTTACAGGAGTGTTTTTGGAGAAATACTTATCGGCTTCGAAGAGGGATCTGTACAGGGAGGAGTTCTATACTCTTACCCAGGGGGCCAAGGCTGTTATGCAGTATGAGGCCAAGTTTACGTGCTTGTCTTGGTTCATTCTGAAGTTGGTGAGCATAAACAAGCTGCGATCTATGAGGTTTGAGCAAGGCTTGAGGCAAGCGATCAGGGAGTGTGTGGTTGAATTGGGACTTCGAGTGTTCACAAAGCGAGTAGAGGCAGCAGCGAGGGTTGAGAACACCATGACTGAGATTAGAGCTTCTAGGGAGGCCAGGACATCACCGGGTCGGACCGAGGTGCAAACAGGTGGGCGTTCCAGTAAGAGGCAGAGTTCCTCTGGTCCTAGCTTTTACCCATCTGGACCACGATAGTTTTTAGCACCATCACCATCTGTGGCTTCATCTGGGAGGCTGGAGTAGAGGGAGTTGACTTGTTTTTGATGCTGGCAACTTGGCATCGTGCGGCAGATTGCCTACAGCCGAGGCCATCCCAGTGGGTTCGTATGTGCCGGGTTCATCTGCGTACCAACAGCGGCCTTCTGCGGTTCAGATTTCCCGAGTGACAGATAGGGGAACGTCAGTTCAGTCGGTCCGACAGTCGACAACACCGAGTACGGGTGAACAGGACAGAATGGGATTGCCCCGAGCGTATTCTCTTATAGCCCCTAGTGCTTCAAGGACACCGATCGTGCCAGAGGATGCAGTTATGCCTTCAGCGATCAGAGGTACTTTCTAAATATGTTTGGGCAGTTTCTTCATTGCATCTGTTTGATGATGGATTCTGTGGGTGATGTGCGGTGTTGAGACAGCGATTGGTATGGATGTGAGGTTGGGGTGAGTTGTAGATCCCGGGTCTTTGAGATAGTTGGCCATTGTTTAGGATGCCTGACCTTGTTTGACTATATCCTAGGAATGGTTTGGCTAACCATCTCGTGTGTCTGTGTTGATTGCAATTGACGGTTTGTTGTTTTGACCTTGTACTGAATTTTGGGGACAAAATTCCTTTAAGGGGGGTAGAGTTGTGAGACCCTGACCCGTTTCTTTTTCGCCATTTTTTGACGCGCATTTTGTGTTTTTGTTATAGCATGTTTTTACGTGTTTTGATGCATGATCGAATTTAGATATGCATGCGGTGCAGGTTTCGGGGGCTGTGGGACGTTGCGGTGCGAATTTTGAAAACAATTAAAAAAAAAGATATTTTGGAGGCCTATAAATATCTGGAGTTAGATATTTTTAAAAGATATTTTCAAAACTTCTCCACTAAGTTTACTCATTTTTCTCTCTACCTTCTCTCCACTAAGTTTACTCATTTTTCGACGATCTAACAGCGGATCCATGCTATTGGCACCGTGGGCTACTCGTTCATCCGGACAGAATTTTATTTTGACGAAGCTTGGTTTTGCACATGGTTCGAGGTGTCAAGTTTTTAACTCACAGAGATTGAATCCTAAGCTCTCATGTGTTATAAGGGTGCTACGTGTAATTGTGTGCATTTTTACTGGTTAAAAATGCGTGAAAAACCGATTTACATTTTGAATAACCGGGTTTTGGCATAACATGGGGTTTTGTGTTGGTTTCGGTGGATGGAATCGGGTTTTGTGTTTTCCATTTGAGGTTTTGTGGTAGCTTCGGGTTTGGGCACGTCCGAGGATGTCGAGAAGGTATGTGGAGGCTTAGATTTGTGGTTGAGATGGTGGTTTGTGAGTGTTTAAGAGTTTTGGAGCTTAGAACACTCAAGAACAGAAAATCTGGATTTTTCTTGGGTGGTAGCTCGCTTGAGCGCCCGAAGTCTGCTCGAGCAGACTGACTGCGCAGGGCCATTTTTTTTGACGTTATCTCCCTCATCCAGACTCAGAATTGGGTCGTTCTTGTACTCAAATTGAAGTCCCAAAAGTCGTCTTTCCAATGACACCTCTCTAAAATTAAATTGATTTTTTTAGAAAAAGTTATGACCAAACGAGTGAAGGTATGTCAAGATTTTCAAATCGTTTTTCACCCGTTTTTTGCCGAATGTTTGGAAAAAGGTTGTTTTTCATCTTGGTTGGTCGTATTGGGTGTGTGGGAGTTTGCGTTAGCTGTGTTAGGCGTGTGTGAGTTCGTGTTGGCTGTGTTAGGCGTGTGTGGGTTTGTGTTGGCCGTGTTGGGCGTGTGTGGTTTCGTGTTGACCGTGTTGGGCGTGTATTGGTTTGGGTTATGATGTGTTGGTGGTTGGGTCCTTGGTTTTCAATTGATTTTTAATAGTACTCGGTTGATTGGTTATGGGATTTGTTGACTGAAATACTGTTGGATTCTTTTTGGGGTTCGGTTGGTTGTGTTGTGGCTTCGGGGGTCGTGTCGTGGACTCGGGTGTTTGTTAGGTGACATCCTCGAGGGTGACGTGCTTGGTTAGATGCTGGGTGTTGGTGCATGGTTGCGTGCATGGTCGTTCGTGCATCGTTGCATGTGGGGATTTGGTTTTGTTTCTTGGTTTGGGTTTCTTCCAAGCGTTGACCGCTCGAGCAGTGGTTGTGCGCTCGAGCAGGCTGGTGGCCGAGAGTTGGGTCAGTGGGTGACCGCTCGAGTGGTGGTTGTGCACTTGAGCGGTGGTTGTGCGCTCGAGCAGGCTGGTGGCCGAGAGTTGGGTCGGTGGGTAACCGCTCGAGTGGTGGTTGTGCGCTTGAGCGGGCTGGTGGCCGAGAGTTGGGTCAGTGGGTGATCGCTTGAGTGGTGGTTGTGTGCTTGAGCGGTGATTATGCGCTTGAGCGGGTTGGTGGCCGAGAGTTGGGTCGGTGGGTGACCGCTTGAGTGGTGGTTGTGCGCTTGAGCGGTGGTTGTGCGCTCGAGCGGGATTGTGGCAGTGTACTACGTCGATAGGGGACCGCTCGAGCGGTGGTTGAGCACTCGTGCAATTGAGTGGTGTTGGCCTTCGGGTTAGGCTTGGTTTTGTGGGTGTGTTGTGGGTCCAGGTGAGTAGATGTCCGTTTATATGGCGGGTGGCGTCATGAGATGTAATTATATATGGTTATGTGCATTTATAACTCTGCTTATTTTTGTATGGAATATGTAAGTGAATTACATGGTTTTGATATCATTATGTGTAACGTGGTTTATGCTTAAAACTCAGAGTTTTAATGGCATGTGACGTAGTGTTGGTATGTGGTTTTATGCATTAAATCCTGGTTTAGATTTGCATATGTATATGGAATGGGATAGATGAACTTGTGGTTCTGTGAATGTTAACCTTCGTTAGCAATGCACGGGTGCGTGTGTGCTCTATCGGCTGAAATGAGGTCCTGACGAGGCATGTGTGTGTGTGCACTCTGTCGGCTGAAACGAGGTCCTAGTGAGGCACTTGTGTGGGTGTGTGTGTGTGTTATGTTGGCTGAAACGATGTCCTAACGAGGCACATGTGTGCGTGATATCTGAAGAGTTGAAATGAGACTCTGAAGAGACACATGGACATGTATTGAATGTAATTCATATCGGGACGGATAGATCAATCTTTTAATGGAAAATGTATTAACGGCCTGCGAGAGTCGAAATACAAGAATCGTTTTCAGGGCTCTTGTGAGTCAAAAAAAAATGTTTTTATCCTCGCTTTCCCGTTGCTTGTGAAAATTATTTCTGGCTCTGGTGAGTCGTGATCTAAAACTATTTTCAAATTGTTTTAATGGCTTGAAAGAGAGTCGAAAATTGCACCTCGTTTTCCTAGCATGTTTAGCTTATATTGCATGTGTTGTCTTGTATCTGTTGAGCTTTGGCTCACGGTGTAGGAATTGATTTTTCTTCAGGTACTGGTCACACAGGTTGATCTGGAGGTGCTTGAGGAGGTGGAAGAGTGTAGTCTTCTTTTTTGCTAGTTTTGTTACATGTATGTTGTAACATATTTTCGGACGTTGGAGCTGTGTAATGTAAGCCATTTGGCATTTATATACAATGCATGTATGATTTATTTTGAGAGTGTGTTCTTGGGTAGGGTTTTATGTTGGTTGTTGTGGGTGATCACGTGACCCGGAGTTTGGGACATGACAACTTGGTATCAGAGCTTTGGGTTCGAATACCTAAGAGCTATGGGAAGAGGGAGCATCACCGTGTGTGGTTGATTGCGTGTGCTTGATTGCATGTGTTTAGATGTTTTGATAACATGAACGTGATAGTATGTGGGTTATACATGACTATGCGTATATGTGAGCATGGGGGTTGAACTGTGGGATTGATTAGTCCTGCCTTTAGGCAGTTGGATTAACAAACTTAGGAGCCAAGTTAGAAATGCGTTTAGCTGACGTGATTTCTAGTAGAGAATCAGAGTAGGTTATCCAGATTGACGTGTCATTCTTGTTGGTTCTCCTCAGTATATGAGGTTTTGTTTAGCATGAACCAATGTGACAATGTGTTAGCATGCTTATGTGGTTAGCATTTATGTTTATGCTTACGTGTTGCATCTTACATGCTGTTTCTCTTTCATATAGGCGCGATGTCTGCGAGGAGAGGGCGAGGCCGTGGTTAAGGCCGTGGCCGTGGTGTTGGCCAAGGGGATGTTCCTATCCCTGATGCTGGGAATGCAAATGCTCCCTTAGGACCGATGGATGCGACTAAATTGTTGCGTGAGCTGGTTGGTTCTATCTAGTAGCTGGTTAGAGGTGAGATTGTTAGAGAGAGAAAGGGAGTGCCTGAGGTGAGGGCTACAGTAGCGATGCGAGAGTTCAGGCACATGGATCCACCTACGTTTGCTGGGGATCCTGATCCCATTGTTGCTACAGAGTGGCTGGAGTTGGTGACTAGGATCCTGAACACATTGTAGACTGTGGAGGATGAGTTGCGGGTTTCTTTTGCCACCTTTCAGCTGAGAGGTAGTGCTCATCAGTGGTGGAGGTATGCCAGAACCACAGTGGGGGTCACTTGGGCAGCTTTTACAGGAGTATTTCTGAAGAAATACTTCCCGGCTTCGAAGAGGGATCTGTACATGGAGGAGTTCTATACTCATACCCAGGGGGCTATGGATGTTATGTAGTATGAGGGCAAGGTGACGTGCTTGTCCCGGTTCGCTCCAGAGTTGGTAAGCACAAATGAACTGTGATCTATGAGGTTTGAGCGAGGCTTAAGGCCAGCGATCAGGGAGCGTGTTGTTGCATTGGGACTTCGAGTGTTCACAGAGCTGGTAGAGGCAGCAGCGAGGGTTGAGAACACCATGACTGAGATTCGAGCTTCTAGGGAGGCTAGGACATCACAGGGTGGGACCGAGGCGTAGACAGGTGGGCGTTCCAGTAAGAGGCAGAGGTCCTCTAGTCCTAGCTTTCACCCATTTGGACCACGGTAGTTTTTAGCACCATCACCATTTGTGGCTTCGTCTGGGAGGCCAGAGCTGGGGGAGTTGACCTATTTTTGATGCAGGTAACCTTGGCATTGTGCGGCGGATTGCCTACAACCGAGGACATCCTAGAGTTTGGCACCAGTTCAGCCGCAGGGGAAGGAACCGCTAGTTTGCTATGGATGTGGACAGTCCGGACATATTCACAGGAACGGTCCTCAGGGAGGCAGTGTGCCGAGTAAGGATGACACACCAGTGGGTTCGTATGTGTCGGGTTCATCTGAGTATCAGCAGCGGCCTTCTGTGGTTCAGATTTCTCGAGTGACAGATAAGGGAACGTCTGTTCAGTCAGTGCGACAGCCGGCAGTGCCGAGTACGGGTGGACAGGACAGAATGGGATTGCCCCAAGCGTATTCTCTTATAGCCCCTAGTGCTTCGAGGACACCGATCTAGCCAGAGGATGCAGCTATACCTTCAGCGAGCAGAGGTACTTCCTGAATATGTTTGGGCAGTTTCTTCATTGCATTTGTTTGATGATGGATCCCGTGGGTGATGTGCGGTGTTGAGGCAGCGGTTGGTATGGATGTGTGGTTGGGGTAAGTTGTAGATCCCGTGTCTTTGAAATAGTTGGCCATTGTTTAGGATGCCTGACCTTGTTTGACTATATCCTAGGAATGGTTTGGCTAACCATCTCGTGTGCCTGTGTCGATTGCGATGGACGATTTGTTATTTTGACCTTGTGCTGAATTTTGGGGAAGAAATTCCTTTAAGGGGGTAGAGTTGTGGGACCTTGACCTATTTTCTTTTTTGCCGTTTTTGACGCTCATTTCGTGTTTTCGTTACAGCATGTTTTTATGTGTTTTGATGCATGATCAGGCATAGATATGTATGCGGGGCAGGTTCCGGGGGCCGTGGGACGTTGCGGTGCGAATTTTGAAAAAAATTTAAAAAAAAGATATTTTGGAGGCCTATAAATATTTGGAGTTAGATATTTTCAAAACTTCTCTACTAAGTTTTCTCCTTTTTCTCTCTGCATTCTCTCTAACTTTTCGGGGGCCCGGGGTTCGATTTTCGACGATATAACAGTGGATCCTTGCTATTGGCACGGTGGGTTACGCGTTCATCCGGACAGAATTTTATTTTGACAAAGCTCAATTTTGCTTGTGGTTCGAGGCGTCGAGTTTTTAACTCACCGAGGTAAGATCCTAGACTCTCGTGTCTTATAACGGTGCTACGTGTAATTGTGTGTGTTTTTACCGATTAAAAATGCATGAAAAACCGATTTATGTTTTGAAAAATTGGGTTTTGGCTTAAAAAAGGGTTTTGTGTTGGTTTCGGTGGATGGAATTAGGTTTTGAGTTTTCCATTTTAGGTTTTGTGGTAGCTTCGGGTTTGGGCACATCCGAGGGTGTCGAGAAGGTGTTTGGAGGCTTAGATTTGTGGTTGAGATGGTGGTTTGTGAGTGTGTAAGAATTTTGGGGCTTAGAACACTCAATAACAGAAAATTTGGTTTTTTCTCGGGTGGTAGCTCGCTCGAGCGCCCGAAGTCCGCTCGAGTAGACTAGCTATGCAGGGCCATTTTGTTTTGATGTTATCTCCCTCATCCGAACTCGGCATTGGGTCGTTCTAGTACTCAAATTGAAGCCCCGAAAGTCTTCTTTCCAATGACACCTCTCTCAAATTAAAATTTTTTTTGTAGAAAAAGTTATGACCAAAAGAGTGAAGGTATGCCAAGATTTCTAAACTGTTTTTCACCCATTTTTGGCCGAATGTTTGGAAAAAGGTTGTTTTTCATCTTGGTTGGCCGTGTTGGGTGTGTGGGAATTTGTGTTGGTTGTGTTAGGCATGTGTGGGTTTGTGTTGGCTGTGTTAGGTGTGTGTGGTTTCGAGTTGGCCGTGTGTGGTTTCGTGTTGGCCGTGTTGGGCGTGTGTTGGTTTGGGTTATGATGTGTTGATGGTTGGGTCCTTAGTTTCCAATTGGTTTTCAATAGTACTCGGTTGATTGATTATGGGATTAGTCGACTGAAATACTGTTGGATTCTTTTTGGGGTTCGGTTGGTCGTGTTGTGAGTAAAAAAAAAAAAGTTTTTATCCTCATTTTCCCGTTGCTTGTGAAAATTATTTTCTGGCTCTGGTGAGTCGTGATCTAAAACTGTTTTTAAATTGTTTAATGGCTTGAAAGAGAGTCGAAAACTGCACCTCGTTTTCTTAGCATGTATAAGTTATATTGCATATGTTGTCTTGTATCTGCTGAGCTTTGGCTCACGGTGTGGGATTTGATTTTCTTCAGGTACCGGTTACGCAGGTTGATCTAGAGGTGCCGGAGGTGGTGGAGGATTGTAGTATTCCTTTTTGCTAGTTTTGTTACATGTATGTTGTAATATGTTTTCGAGCGTTGGGGCTGTGTAATGTAAGTCGTTTGGCGTTTATATACAATGTATATATGGTTTATTTTGAGAGTGTGTTCTCGGGTTGGGTTTTATGTTGGTTGTTGTGGGTGATCACGTGACCCGGAGTTTGGGGTGTGATAGTACCCTTCTCAAGAAACCCAATCCTTATAGGTGGATTAGCCTTTTTTGAGAAACGACTTTCTCAAATACAACAGATGATAAGAAGAAGAAGTACAAATGAATACTATTTCAATGAGCAGATAAGTACGAACAATGAAAGCACTAAACTCACTTCTCAAGAAATATAATAATGAAGCACAACAAGAAATCTAATGATTTTCTCTCAAAAAGTATGAATGAAAAGCTTAAGAATTTGAAGCACAAAGAGTTTGTATATGAGAGAATGTTTGAGAGGCTTAGAGTGATTAAAACAAGATCTCAAGGGCACTATTTATAGGCCTCAAAATCAAACTAGCCGTTCGGCTAAATAGTGTAATGTCAAACTAGCCGTTTTCAGCAGAATTTCAAAATTAAGCCTGTTCGGTCGACTGATGAAACTAGTTTGGTCGACTGAACTTGAATTTAGTCGACTGGACCTCAAGGGTCAATCGACTGACCTCTTTTAGATTTAAAAATCAATTTTGGCCAGTTTACTCAGTCGACTGGGGACAACCCTTTAGTCGACTGGACATTCAAAAATTCAGATTTTTATTTTTTCAAAATATTTTGATCACTTTTTGATTTGGAAATTTTTTTATAGCTTTTAGGATTCCTATGAGTTTCAAAGAAATATTCAAGAGATAAAGTGAATGTACATAGATCCTAAAACATAAAATTTAAAATTTGTTCTTCAAGCCTTCTTCAACTCTTGCATTTGTATCAAACACTTGTCGCCAAAGAACTTGATTTGGAATTATGCATCATGACTTGTATCTTGAATTGTGCTAAGCGTATATTTCCTGTAAACAATTTTAATATGCATAATTAGATACATAGGTTTGTTATCATCAAAATTGGTCATTGAAGCCTTGTTAGGCCAACAAGAATAAACTTGATCACAATATATTCATTGATTAAAACTCACAAGGTGGGTAATCTCTTTTATAAAGTTAATACGTCACCCTTAGTTATATTTAAATCTACAAATTGCTTCAACTTTTATGAAATTCAAACTTTACTACAATGCCGACTACGATTTATCTACAAAAGTTTTCATATCTTCAAAGTAAATCACATATTCAATCCTCAATTCAGAACACTCGTTAATTTATCATGATTACATTTAGTTTTAGTCATTTTGTACAACCCAGATCAAAGCTTAGTTTAAATCTCTAATCCATTGATAGTAATTCCCGAATTAATCCCCCCTTCTATCTTCACTAATTTATTAATCAGGTATAACACAGACTTGGTTCAATTTCGTCAAATCAATAAGAAACTTGATCAAATATTTCAATACCTCACGAGGACTTTAGTAATTCACTTAAACCTTGTCCTTAAACAGTAACATTAACTCGCCAATCACAATTAACTTGATCTCAGAACATTTCCCAACTTTATTCCTTTTTTTTTTTTACAAATTTAAATAAAGCCAATCACTTACCCTAACACGTATACTCATGAGACCCCAAATCCTACCAACTAAACTTGAACTTAATCTTAAATTCATACATTAACAAGCTACATGGGTGCAACCTCTCTTTATATACCCCACATTTTTAACTTCATATTTAATAATCTCAAATTAAATTAATCACGCGTCAATTACTAAATTTTTATGAAAACCTTCTCAATCTCCAATTAACCCATGTCTTCCACCCCAGACCCACCAATCGTTTAGTAGCACCATCCCATCCACTACTTTTATATTCCAATTCCAAGAGGTCAATCCATTTCTATAAAATTTAACCCCAACATTTCACTAACGAGTTAGAATTTTGCTTAACCACTTGAATTATTATGGTTTTATAGGGGTAAGAACCAAAATCGACACAAATCATTATAAAGCACCAAAATCGGTCTAGATCCTACCTCATAAAGTCAAATCTCCAAATTTCAGGACCATAGAATTTTCGTTGAAGAGTCCCCAAGCCCCAAGTCCATCAGGAACAACCACCGCCGTTGCCAATGTTCGATTTTCTCGAAGCTCCAGTAGTCCAGTCACCACACTTTTGCCGCTGCTACTCGTCTTCATCTCTCTTGTCAACAGAGATTGCTGATCCTCAAAGGTCTCCACCTCTACTTCTCTCTACTCCCATGGTTGTCGAAACAAGAAAAAAATGGAGAAGAAGAAATCGACGGAAGGAGAAAACGAAGCTTCGGCGAGAAAAGCCGCGGCAAAGAACAGCTGTTGCCGAAAAGAAACGGGGGAAAGGAGAAGAAGAAGGGGCGTCCGGGTTTGGTTTGGGGCCTCAATTGGTTTTTAAGCTCTCTATCTCTCTCTCTCTCTCGATTTTTCCTTCTCTTCTTGTCTAGAAGCATCTCAGCTTCGGCTGAGATGTAAATTTCTCTCTCTCTTTTTTTTTTTGCAGAATTATTTTCACTGCCACCCAACTACAGATTGGATTTTTATAAAACATCTTTAAAATACATTACTTTAAATTCTCCTACTTACTTTTAATTAAGTTTAAATCACATTATTAAAACTTTTGGAGTTTATTGATCTAGTCGTGTATTAATATCCCAAGGTATCCCGATATGCCAACCCCGAAGAATAAGGAAAATATCTACCGTCAAAATTTATTTTCCACGGATTTAATTACATTAAATTAATTAGTTAAAACTGTACCGGGTCGCTACAACCTTCCCCCTTGGGGAATTTCGTCCCCGAAATTCGACCCTATATCTCATACCAATAGTTGTTCCAAAGTCACAGAGCGCTATGTGTACCCTTCCCATATTCATCTTTAAATATCTCATACACTTTCTTTCAACTCTTACCATTTGAAAATCAAACAAGTCACAACTAACGAACATCACATCAACTAGTTCTCCTGCAACAAAAAAGTTCCCAGCCTCTGACTTAACCCCAAACTCAAATTGAATGATTGAATTGCTATGTACATTCCTGACAGTGCCATCATAACAAATAACAATCTCCCAAATGATGTCCATTAAATAAAGTTTCAGGTTATGCCAACCTTCTAACTAAATAAACAATTACTTCTCTAACAGAGATAGAAGGAGTCATCTCTTGATATGGGATCAATCCATGAAAAAGACATCTCGTCACCAATCCACATTTCTCAGTCTTATAGAAATCGTTTAAGCTTTCAAAATGTATTGTTATTACTCCTTCGTCTATTCTATCTCTTGATACGTAACTTTAGAACAAAGTCTATCAACAAATATACATCCATATTTCAAAAGATCCCAACACTCTACGCTATCTAGTTATGAGGTTACTAGGGGTATGACTTACCTCATAATGGTGGTCTACAGTCAACAAAGACCCAACTATCTCCCATGCTCTACTAACACCAGGACATAATTGCCGCACTACACACCAAGATGTTCAACCCTCAACTCTTAAGTTCAGATCTCTAGCCATCAATAAACATCAAGTCGTGTCCCCACGATCCATATCATAACCACAACCTTACGCTAACCTGAGAAACATACTCCTAGCTAAAGAAAATTATGAGATTCATTAAGATCAGAGCTCAATTTAACCCTTTCTTCCTTTAAATCTTGACACAGTATAGTCATATAGGCGTATCAATCAAAATCTAACACAAAACATCATCAATTAAACACAAACCGAGGAGAACCGTTGAGAATGACACGCCAATCCGAGTAACTAATCTAGATTTCTCATAGAAAGAACGTCGGCCAAACGCTTTTCTATTTTGAACCCCCTAATAGTTAACTGGACGCCCAAAGGCAAGTCATATCACTCCCAAGATTCAACCTCTATGCACACACAAGCACATAGCACACGCAAGACAATTCATTCGCTATCACGCCCCAAAACCCAGGGTCACATGAAAATCTACCAAACACCAGGTTTAAGAAAAATAGATTTTTATACAATCAAATTCACCTGTTGAAACCAGAAGAATGCCCCAAGTATAACTCTCATAAACAGAAAACATCCAGTTCCAATATGCATAAATATATCGCCTAGAGGCGTACAAACAGGCCTTCAGAAATAGGTATACAAAAGGAAGACTATAAAATCTTCTTCCACCACGGGCACCACTAGATCAACTCCTCGTGGTCATCAATCTCATAACCTAAAAATGATTTGACCAGAAAATTCCACACCGTGAGTCGAAACCCAATAGAAACAGACTATAAGGCTGTAAAGTAGGATATGCAATCATATGGTGGAAGCTAACTAATCCACAAACAAAATCAAGCATTAAAACTAATGCAAGTAACAGTTAAAGAAAACTGTAACCAAAATGTTATTTTTTCACTCGGATCACATAACCGAGGAAAGAGAAATAAATCCTATGTACCGACTCCGTCACAAAGGGACAGAGGTAACAACTATAGACTTCTGCCCATTACCTAATCTCATAATCATTTAAGACCTGTTAGGTAATGACAAGTTCTATACGGAGCCACCACAACGTAACTGCTGACTTTACGGACTAAAATCGAAGGACAAAAGCACCTACACCTTCTTTACGGGAACTACCCCAAAGGATAAAGGTACCTACTCTGCACACGTTTCCAAACTTCCACCGAGGGCAAATCGTGCCACATACCCACTATCCCGGTACATCTAGAGAATCATTTCACAAAACTAAAATATTTTCCCAACATCTCCAAGCATATCCCATTCTCGTATACCTACAGAGGCTAACGAACCATGAGATCTCCTACTGAGTGCGTCAGTTATGATATTTGCCTTTCCCGGGTGGTGCTGAAAATCAAAGTCATAGTCTTCTAACAACTCCATCCATTGTGGCTGGCTTAGATTCAAATCTTTTTGTGAAAACAAGTATTTTAAACTCGTGATCGGAGAAAACCTCGAAGTGCTCACCATAAAGACAGTGACACCATGTCTTCAAGGCAAAGACCACGGCTGCCAACTTCAGATCGTGTGTCGGGTAGTTCTTCTCATGTATCTTCAACTGTCGTGATCCATAAGCTATAACCTTACCTCCCTGCATCAAAACGCAACCTAAACCATCATGTGACGCGTCGTAGTACACTGTGTACCCTAAACCCCGCTCAGGGATAATAAGCACTCGTGCACTGGTCAATCTCCTCTTCAGCTCTTGGAAAGCCGACTCACAGGACTCACTCCACACAAACGAGACTCTCTTCCGTGTAAGACGCGTCATAGGTGCTGCCAGCCTAGAAAAGTCTTTCATGAACCGCTGATAATAACCTGCCAAACCCACAAAATTACAAATCTCAAAGACGCTCTTCGATCGCTCCCAATCCATCACGGCATTAGTCTTCGACGAATCCACTAACACCCCATCTTTTGACACCACGTGTCCAAGGAATCTCACCTCTGACGTCCAGAACTCGTACTTCTCGAACTTTGCATACAAGCGATGTTCTCTCAGAAGCTGTAGGATAACATGCAGATGCTCCTCATGTATTTCCCTCGTGGGTGAATAGATAAGAATATCATCCACGAACACGACCACAAATCTGTCTAGGTAAGGATGAAAGATATGATTCATCAAACCCATAAATGTCACAGGAGCGTTCATCAAACCGAATGGCATAACCAGAAACTCATAGTGACCATAACGAGTCCGAAAGGCGGTCTTCGCTACGTCATATCCCTAATCCTCAGCTGGTGATACCCTGACCTCAAGTCAATCTTTGAGAAGCAGCGCAACCCCTTTAACTGATCAAACAAGTAGTCAATCCTCGGCATAGGATACTTATTCTTCACCGTTACCTGATTTAGCTTCCTGTAGTCTATGCACAGTCTCAAGGATCCGTCCTTCTTCTTTGCGAAAAGAGCTGGAGCTCCCCACGATGACGTACTCGGCCGTACAAACCCTTTATCAAGCAACTCTTGTAGCTGCACCTTGAGTTCTCGCAACTCAGTTGGTGCAAAGCGGTAAGATGACATAGACATAGGAGCAGTTCCCGAGACAAGATTAATGGAGAACTCCACATCACGGCTCAGTGGCAACTCAAACAGATCATCTAGAAAGACATCTGGGTAATCGCAAACCACATGAGGTAATTCTCCTCGGACTCCAACCAACTCATCCAACCTGAGAGCAGAAAAGAGGAAACCCAAGTTCCCTCGAACCCGAGTGACACCGGGCATAGACATCAAACCCTCATCCCGATCACCCACAAAGTAAAAGCAGTCACCTTTCGGCGTACAGATCGACACTTTTCGTCACTCACAATCTATGAAGGCACGGTAGGTAGTCAACCAGTCCATCCCCAGAATGACATCAAATGTGATCATGTCTAGAATGATAAAATCAAACTCTAGACAATGACCGGCGACTCCTAACTCGTAGGATCTGCAAACTCTACTTAACACCACATTTCCACTAATTGGGGTCTCTACACTCAACGCACTACCCAACAGGTTTGTTTGTAACCCCAATGCAGATGCAAAAACAGAGGAGATAAAATAATGTGATGCTCCCGTGTCGATGAGAATACTGGTCCATGATCTATAGACTAGAAGAGTACCTCTGATCATGGCTAGAGTAGCTGCAGCAACAGGTGCAACTGGTGCTTTGGAAGCACTGGCATCAGTAAGAACATAAGCTCTGGCCTGCGGTGGTCTGGTCTGCCCACCATAACCCTGAATCGTCGGTTGCCTCACAGACTGTGCTAAGGCACCTCCTTCTGCAAACCTAGACGTCTGGGCCCTAGGTTGTTAAGGAGTCTGCCATCTCTATGCAGATGGAGCAGCTAGCACTCCTATCGCACCCTGAACACTCCCTTCTCAGGGACAGAATCTTCGAATATGCTTGGACTGACCACACCCAAAGCATACTGGTGGGTCTCTCGCTTGTGATTGGACAGACGCTGAACTCTAGACCTGGCCCTTCTGTGGGCACTCAGAAGAACGATGCCCTGGCTATCCGCATTGATAACAGATCAGCTCTCTCTGCTCTGGCCTTCCTGTCGAAGCCACCAAAGGTGCAGGTGTGGACGACTGCGGCTGATATAATCTGACGAAATGGGAACTAGGTCCAGATGACCTCTGGCGCTTTTTCCCGCGCCTCTAGAACTGTGCATCTCCACTTCCTTACTGACTCCCACTCTCTCTAACTCTGCGGCTCTCTGCCAGCGAGTTCTCTACTTGGATAGTAGCTTCCACCAGTGCGATGTACACATCCAGACCTAGAGCTGCAATCCAATCCTTGATGGTAGATCGAAGGACTCTCTCAAATCTTCTAGTGCGCAACTCCTCCGTAGATACCATCTCAGCTGCGAACCGCGACAAATTCGCAAGCTTGGCCTCATACTGGACCACAATAAGGTTCTCCTGAACAAGGGAAAGAAACTCCTCTCGGTATGTATCCCTCGAAGATCTCGGGAAGTACTTCTCCAAGAAGACCCTCATGAAAGTGGCCCACGTGTCATCCACCGTGGTCTTAGCAAACTTCCACCACTCCCTAGCATCGTTCCACAGTTGGAACGTCGCCAACTTCATGCGCAAAGCATCCTCCTCAATATCCAGAGTATCGAAGATTATCGTGGTCACTTCCAATCACTCAGTAGCAACTTCGGGGTCTGGCTCCCTAGAAAAGGTCAGAGGATCCAACCGTCGAAATTCCCTCATTGCCATAGAAGCCCTTGGCTCAGGAGCCCTCACTCCTGCCCTAGATGCCTCAACCATTTCTCTCATAGTGGAAAGCATTTCCTGTATGACGTCAGCACCTCCCACCTATTCCTGTGGTGCATGAACGTCCCCTTCCTCCGAAACCTGAACATATGCTCGACCTCAACCACGGCCTCAGCCACGACCTCGTCCCCGTCCTCCTCGTGTGGACATAATTCTATATGAAGGCAATATAACAAGATAATCTTTCATACAACATGTGCTTAAAACATAACACACATAAGCATGCTAACACATATCGAGGAGAACCAACAAGACAGACGCGTCAATTTAGGTAATGTAGTCAGATTCCTTGCTAGAAAACATATCGGCCAAACGCGTTTCTAACTTGGCCTCCAACTATGTTAATCCAAACGCCCTAAGGCAAGACAAATCAATCCTGAGATTTAACCTCCATACCCACATATATGCAAACTCTTATGTTCAACAAGCTATCGGCATGTTATAAAAAGATTTAAACATATGCAAGCAAGCATACGCAATCAACCTCACCAGGTGATAAACCCTCTTCCCATGGCTTTAGGTATTCGGACCCAGAGCTCTGGTACCAAGTTGTCACACCCCAAAACTCAGGGTCACGTGAAAATTCACTAAACACCAGGTTTAAGAAAAATAGATTTTTATACAATCAAATCCACTTGTTGAAACCAGAAGAATGCCCCAAGTATAACTCTCATAAATAAAAAACATCCAATTCTAACATGCATAAATATATCGCCTAGAGGCGTACAAACATGCCTTCAGAAATAGGCATACAAAAGGAAGATTATAAAATCTTCTGCCACCACGGGCACCACTAGATCAACTTCTCGTGGTCATCAATCTCATAACCTAAAAATGGTTTGACAAGAAAATCCCACACTGTGAGCTGAAGCCCAATAAAAATAGACTATAAGACTATAAAGCAGGATATGCAATCATATGGTGGGAGCTAACTCAACCACAAATAAAACCAAGCATTAAAACTAATGCAAGTTACAGTTAAAGAAAACTGTAACCAAAACGTTGTTTTTCCACTTGGATCACATAACCAAGGAAAGAGAAATAAATCCTATGTACCGACTCCGTCACAAAGGGACAGAGTTAACAACTATAGACTCCTTCCCATTACCTAATTCCAGAATCATTTAAGATCTGTTAGGTAATGACAAGTTCTATACGGAGCTACCACAATGTAACTGCTGACTTTACTGACTAAAACCGAAGGACAAAAGCACCTACACTTTCTTTACAGGAACTACCCCGAAAGACAAAGGTACCTACTCTACGCACGTTTTTGGACTTCTACCAAGGGAAACCCGTGCCACATACCCGCTATCCTAGTACATCTAGAGAATCATTTCACAAAATGAAAATATTTCCACATTTATACATTAAGCATGTATAAAGATCCATTCATCAACATGGAGATCAAACCAAAAACATTTTCAAAGTTGAGACTTAACCCTAAAGGTTAGCTCCAAACCTCCAAAACTAAGTTTTTCAAAGTTTTCTCAAAACTCCGTTTTCAAACCATTCTTTTGAAAATCACGGATTTCCTTTTGAAAACCATAGTACCTCATAATTCCATCGGATAAACATCACACGAGGAAAGCCAGATCCAAAAACATCAAAATTCTCAAAACTACCCAGACCGATCGATCGGTGAAAGGACCGATCGATCGGTCCCAAACCAGTTTTGAGTTCTTGGAAAATAGGTCAGGTTTTTCTGCACAAAACTTGTTTAAACCCAAAATCAAGCCTCTAAACACCTATTTTGATATCCACGAGCATATATAAACCCAAGACTATCATAAAAACTTCGAAAGAAACCATCAAAACCTGAAATCATCCAACCGAAACAACGAAAAATGGTTTTAAACTAAAAACCCGATTTATCAAACATAAATCACTTTTTCATGCATTTGAAATGGTAAAGATGCATAAGTTTACACGTAACACCCTTTAACAACTATACACTCTAGGATCCTACCTCGGTGAGTCAAAAACTCGACGCCTCGATCCACACGCAAAATCGAGCTTTGCCGGAATGAAATTTCGTCCAGATGGATGCGTAGACCACGATGCCAACAACAAAGATCGGCTGTTGGATCGTAAAAAATCAAGCCCCGGGCCCTCGAGAAGTTAGAGAGAAGGTAGAAAGAAAAGGAGAAAACTTAGTCGAGATGTTTTGAAAATATCTAACTCCAGATCTTTATAGGCCTCCAAAATATCTTTTTTTTTTGAATTTTTGAAATTCGCACCATAACTCCCTGTAGCCCCTGGGACCAACCCT
>JAUMHN010118290.1:1501-15948 GCA_032360265.1 Heliamphora ciliata
CCTAACAATAGTTGTAACTATAGCACATTTTTCAAATGAAAAATTATTCAAAATGACAAGATGAGAACCAAATAATTGTCTTCGTACTAATAATGCAAAATGACAAAATGACAAAATGATGAAATCGTGTCCATATCACAACAGTGTGCTAAATGAATCGTCTTCATATATATCATAAAAAATGTTGATTTGTCACAAACATCCATTAGTAACAAAAACCTTTATCTGTCAGAAACATCATGAAAATTGAGCACATTGCATCCACATAGTGTGAAAACAACCATAGATATGAAGTCGTGAATATCCAAAAATTAACTTTACTGTCACATAATACTACATATCGAAAATATTAAATATAACCAACTAACAGATTCCAACCAAAACCAAAACATAATTTAGATCTATCGTTAAATGGATATCATCCACGGTTCAGAGTTCCATGTGAAGTGTCAATTGTTTGGCTCCTATGTCCTCAAAAACTCATGGAGCATTTCCACACATTGATTTGCGCAAAAATCATGTGAGAAGTTGCTGTCTGCGCATTGTTGGCTCATATACTGCCTCATAATGTAACACACTATTATTCCACAATCTAACCTGCAAAAATAAATTAAAATTACACTAACCTATCTTCATTTAAACTGTTTCACATAATCAAATGCTTTTATTAATAGCCTACGTTCTAAATTCCTATTATGGATTTTCTTTGACAGGTAACACCTTTTGTGCAAAATCTTAGCTATCAAATTCCCAGTTCAAACTCTCTTATGGTATTCATCCACGTACATTTTCTTCTTTTGACAATGATATAAATGCAAATCCACGAGATCAAAACAATTAAATATAACATTCGAAAAGGTTACTCACCAATTCATCTGCTATTGCAAGATGATGGTCATGATGGTCATTCCCTCTAGGTCTTAATGAGTTGTAGAAGGCCTATCCCCCAGTATTTGTATCTGCTACCAATAGGGTCCAATGATTCGAATTATAGAGCGGGAGGAGTATGTATCTAAACAGCCTTGCTTGTCTCAAAAGCGTGGCCACTATCTTTGCTTTTTGTTTTGGATCTTTGCCTTGTATCAGTTGTTGTTTAACATAATTTGATCAGTTAGAATGTATATTATATCTGATCCATTAGGGAAAAACTACATAATGTTATCTTTTGTTTTTACCATTGTCAAACTATAAAAAATAAAAACCTTTTCAATATTTTCTTCGCTTTTGGGTCATTTTTTTTTTGGCGTTTGCAATAGCCACATTTTGATGTCCAGCCAATATCTCAGCATATGCATCTATCACCTAATGTGTTATCATGAACAGCAATTGAAAACCGATATAAAATGATTCAATAAAACATTAATGGTGCATACGTAATGCAAAATGTATCATTAGGTAGATGGATGATATGTGATCATATTCTCATTTTTATATTTTTTACATTATCATAATATCAAGTTTTACATACCCAAACATCGAATCGAAATTTATCTTAAAATGATAAATATTCAAATATAGTTAACTAACTTACATTGCTCTAAGTGTTAGACTCTATTATGAGTGACATGATGTCTTCTGTATACACGGAACTAAAGTTTTTGCTGCCTGACCACACACAAATCCGGTAAAAGCCTAATATTAATCAATTTGTTGATATCTATAATGACAAATTAATTAATTTTCAAGTAAGTTGTACACATACCTGGAATCATGCGACTTCCATATCAAGGCTATCTTCGATTGTTCTTCGTTGGATGACATAGCATACACTGGCTTCTTTTTTGGGTAATTCAACGGTCTGATCTTTTTTCCTGCAATGTTCTCAACTTTGGGCTCCAAGCCAACATCCACAACAACAGGCTGTGCTTGCTCATTAAGTCCTCTTTTTCTCCCCTCGCCTTTTTTTCATCGTAAGCGTACTCTTGTAGTTTTTTCTCCTTCCTTGCTTTTGTTTTGATCTTTTTATCAGGGAGTTATGTATAAATGTTTCATCGAGCAACTTTGTATCTTCTTGCTTCTTATCTGTGTTTACCGAGGTACTCCTTACAACTGCTTGTGTTATTTCATGAACTACATGTTCCTCAAGTTGGGCCCTTAATTCAGATGTCTCCTCCCTTAGCCCATCAATTGTATGATTAAATGAAATAGTTGCTACATCCATCCTCTTAACCTCTTCAATAAGCTCATATCGATCTTCCATAGGTGTTGAAAGAGTTGTGACTTTTCCATTAAGCAGGAAGACCTCAGCTTGAAGATCATAGACCAGCCTTGATTTTTGCTCAATTCCTCATTTTCTTTCCGAAACTTTTGAATCACCATTTTCATATTTCTCATTTCATCATTACCTTCAACAATTTTGGGGACAGGCCAAGTGTTTTCACTATATGACATAACGAGCACATTGCACAAATCATGAATAAGCTCTTCATCCGCTTGATTCAAACACTCCAAAATATTATCTGTCTCTTGATTGACTTCAATCCTAGAGTCATTGTGTTCTTCTTTTGGAATATGTTGTTCTTGCGCCTCAACAAGTTGATCATCATACTTGGCCGCTTCATCTTCAACCTTGACATCCTTCTTTTTTTTTTTTTCAATTTCAGCCTCAGTTTCTTTCTTTCGTGTTTCGATGCTTCCAACTCATGATGATTTACCTATAAAGATTTACAATGCTTACATTTTTATCAATTTTGTTTGCAAAGTTTTCTATTTTTGATTAATGTTTTACATAAAGCAAGAAAATGAGAACAATGATAAGTTGCTTGCAAAATGTGAACACATTAGATTTCTATTTTTGCACAATGCATTGCATAGTGTATGCATATTGTAACAATTCTGATCGACTGATCATTTTGCACATTTTTGCATACTACGAGAACCATAATCGAATGATATTACCATAGAAAAGAAAAATTAATGCATTACCTTCTTTTTTGGGATCCAATAAGAGACATGTCTTTCGTATGTGTCTCCAACTTCGGCAGATCCCATTTTAAAGATCTTGGAAATGAATCAGGGAAATCCGCTTCGATATGGATGTGTGTTCACATAACCAATACTACATTAATAGAACAAGTTCTCATTTTGTGTTTTTAATTAATTGAACAACTTCAAAATATTAAAAACAAAAGCATATAATATTATAATGAGGTGCTTACCAACAATGCCATTATCCATCCTAAGACTTTATGTGGGCTATGGTAATTGATTTTCAACGATATCACAAGTGCATTGTGAATTGCACCGGCCCAATCGTATTCCATCATATTATCTAAGTCCTCCATGTACGTTAGGTGTGTACAACCTATTGTGGTCCCCGTGGTTGAGAAGAATTAGACTTAAACAAATGTACATGCACATTAGTCGCACAACATCGTCAACATCTTCTTGGGATTCTCCTTTGACCAATGTCTCAAGCATCTCTTTAATTTTAGGTCCAGTCAACTAGTTATTGCTTACTAATCTACGTTGTACAAACGAAGAATTCACCGTAATCCCATATGGCAAATTCGTGGCCCGATCACCACATCGTATCCCAAAAATTAACATGACTTCACCTCTTGTCAACTCCACCATTCTTCTACCTAATTTGAATCTATTGCTTGTAGTATCATTTGTCTTTATGATATTCACAACCATAGTGTGGACACAAGCTTCACAATGCCAACCGTATTAGATCTATAGGGTGTGTACCAACTTTTAACCTTGGTTGTTGTCCGATGTCCAGCACAAATACTCTCATCTCGTGCCAATTTCTTCTTGGATCTTGTAGCGGCCGTAGACTTACATTGGTCGGGTGGGTTTGCACTCATTGGTTCTGGAGAGTCACCACCCTCTACCTTCATGTTTATTGACCTTTTATATGCTGATCTTAGATTGTATGTTCGTCTGAACCATTTTTTAATAGCAGTCCTACATAACACTGCACAGCAAGAATCATGATGTTAAATCAGAATAAACGATCAAACAATTGTCAATATACACATAAATGACATCTTTTCATCTTATCATCTTCTAACATTATCATCTTCTTATTGTCTAACATTCCTGACTTCTCATTTTCTCATTTTCTAACATTCTCTTCTTCTTAGTTTTTAAGATTCTCATCTTCTCATTTTCTAACATCCTCATCTACAAATAATGTTATCATATTAAGTCTAGTGCTTCTGAGCACTTAATGAGACCATTCCATATACCCAAACAGGTCTTGTTATGTAAATGTTGATAATGTGTCAATAACTGATATTAATAGCAAACAATACATTTTGAAACAATTTAAATGGTTTAGATGTTGTTAAAAAAAAAAACATAAAAACTTCAAAGAATCCAGTTTGGGTATGGTTGTATCATATGAGATATAGGAACCAAAAATCAGTTTTGAGAATAGTGGTATCATATACAGAGCATTAACATAAAACAACACCATTCGGCAATATGAGATAACACCAAGAACAATAAAGATAACATAAAATTCAAGAACAATAACATAAACTTCAAGAACAAAGTTTATTTGGCAACATGAAACAACACCATTTTACAACAAAAACCCAAATATGAGTATGATACTCTCATATCAAAACCTACAAGGTGAATTCCACATTTTTTGGCAACAATAAACCACCCTATTTGCCGTTGTGTGAAAAATAATACACAAAATCGACAATAAACGAGAATGATAATCTCAAATCGACTCCTACAATATGAAATCTACAATATTCGACAACAAAATAACATTGAAATGGAGCATTAAGACAAGTTTTCTCAATCCACGATTAATTATCATACCTAGGGCTTCGAATACCTAGGATTATCATACTTATGGTTGTATCATGTAGGAACCAGAAATCAATTTGCGTATGGTGGTATCATATACAGAGCATTAACATAAAATAACACCATTCGACACCATGAAACAACACCAAGAACAATAATATAACATAAACTTCAAGAATTATAGCACAAACTACAATAAAAAAACCTCAAGTTCTTTTGGGGATCCAGATATCTGAGTGAAATCCACATATGAGTATGATACTCTCAACAATAATATAAACTTCAAGAGCAATAACATAAACTTCAATAATAAACTTTATTCGGCAACATGAAACAACACCATTCGACATCAAAAACCCAAATATGAGTACGATAATCTCATATCGAAACCTACAAGAACCATCATATTCGCCGTTGTGTGACAAAAATGAGTACAAATTCCACATTTTTTGGCAACAATGAAGCATCCTATTCGCCGTTGTGTGACAAAAAATACACAAAGTCGGCAATAAACGAGAATGATAATCTCATATCGACTCCTATAGTAAGAAATTCACAATATTCGACAACAAAATAACATTGAAACAGAGCATTAAGACAAATTTTCTCAATCCACCATTGATTATCATACCTAGGGTTTTGAATGCCAATATCGATTCTTCGTTACGAGAAGGAGGATTACAAAATGAAGATTAATGGGGATAGATATCTTACTTTTGGCCACCATTTTCGTTGAAATGGTAGGATCTCCCGAAAATTTTAATGTACGAATCTTTAGATATGGGAATCGCAATCTTCTATGCAAGTTCTTTGGAGATTTTTTTATGTCGAGAGATGGGGTATCATTTTGGCGTAGGATTATGAACAAACATGGGCTAGTTGCTATGCTGGAAAAATCATTCCAGTCAACTTTAGCCTAATATGGAAACTAGACGTTACAATTTCGTATGACGAGAATGCGGGAAAGGGTTTTTAGCCTAATTTGAGGGGCATTTTTGGTACACTGTATGATAGTAGGACTTGATGGAATATGTGTTTAGATTTTGGTCCTTACCTCTAAATAGGATTCTAAAATGGGATATTAGATTAAATCACCCTATCAAATACTATATATATATATATACATGGGCCGAAGAGAGCTGCAAAAGAGTTTGAGTTTACAATTCTCCCAATCGAATCTGGATAACCTAAACCCATCATGAAAACAAAGAAGAATTTGATTGGAATCCACCATTTAATGAACCCAACAAAAATTATGTAATGAAATTGGAAGATAAACTATGAAGAACAGAGGAAGCGAAGAACATAAAAAGCGAAGAAAGTGAAGAACGAATAGTCGAATCTCAGCAAATCCAGCATCAAACCAACAAATTGAGTAAAAGTTTCATCAAATCCCACCAAAAAACCAAGCAATCGGCAAATGACCAAGAAGAACTTCAACAAATCACCAAGAGCAGCCAAAGAGGTAGGTCGAGAATCCAAAAATTTTGGCAAATCATCAAGAGGTATTTTAACAAATCATAGAGGTATCCAAAATAGATGATCAAATACATAACTTTATAGAAGATTTTCTTTGAGAATTTGAACACAAATCACTGTTTGGAGCTGCTGTATACAGTAATGTTTTTTAAAAACATTCGTTTAGAATCGTCTCTAAATCTTTCCTAAGCTCGCCAGAAATAGAGAACCATTTCTAGCCACCTTAAAATGGCGAGGTGGATGGCGAGCCGGTTGGAGCTTCGCTTTTGCAAATTTTTCACCAATTTAGCGAAGGAGGCTTAATGGAAAGCTCGGTTGGAGCTGCTTTAAGTGGCTGTTTGGGATATCTAAAAAGTTTGGCTTTGAAGAGGTCTAGCTTTTTGAAAAAAAAAAGGAATAAAATAATTTAGAATGTTTGGGATAATTTTTTGTAGTAAATTTTTGCTTTTTTGCTTTTTATTGAAATGTCTAAAATGTCCTTACTTTTAACTTTTAAGTTGTAGTGTTCGTGATATTGGCACAACTTTTTATTTTTGTGAGTAGGGTTGATTTTTTTAAGTAAGGGTATTATAGTAATTTCATTTGAAAAAAAGTTAAGTTGTTTGGAATATGTATTGTCTTTTTTCCATAGATTAAGTGATGAAAAAAAGTTAGTTAACTTTTTTTTAGACCAAACAGGGCAACTTAAAAGTTAATTTTTTTTTTTGAAAAAAAAATCGGCTTAAAAGCAATTCCAAACAGGCCCTAACTTCCTAAAGATTTCTTATGCTTTTAAACTAAGGTACTACGTACATGAGAACTCCATTAACAGTTGTCTTGTCCATTGTTCTTATCTTACTTTCATTCATGTATTACATGTTTCACACTATTTTTAAGTTTTTAGAAAAATGATAAATTACACTTACCTCTAGTATGGTTATTTAAATATAGATAATTCTTTTTAAATATTTGAATTTCACTGATCTCCTTTGTTGATTTTTGTGGAATGACTCCATTAAAGAAGATGGTAAATTTACGCTATTGCTCTTACTATATATATATATATATATATTGCTTAAACAGTTTGTTAGGAGTATAATTTGTTTTGGTAGTTCGATCAAAAGTCCTATTTGTTGGATTTGTTTTGGCATAAGTCTCTTCTAAACACTAACAACCCAATAAATCCCATATTGATTAATTATACTAAAAATACTCTAAATACACCATTTTTTAGGAAATTTGGTTCCCCAATATTGATCTTTCTGGCAAATCTATGACAAAGTGTTCATGTTTAATTTTATGATATGCGACACTTGTTTCTTGGGAGTTAGAATTATATGTTACAGCATAGGCTAAGTTCAGAAACAAGAAAAACAGTACAATTACTACAAACAGGTTTGGACAGCTCAATCCGTCTTGGTTGCTAGGCAACTTTAACATCTGCTAGGGTTGAGCAGCCGCATTGATACACGCATGGATTATTTTAGAAAGATAGCAGCTTTAGAGCGTGGTCGTCCAGAAAAATCTTTCTAGAGTCTTGCTTGATGATTCTATGATATATTAAGAGCATAACGAAGATTTATTAAGCGGCATTCTCCTTATTCTTATCCTAAGCTTGGGTGGATTCTCAAGTGTTAAAGACTGATGGTGGATTTCAATGACAAACAAGCATGGGTTGGTGTACGAGGATTCAGCAAAATGTTCTTTACGTCAATAAGTTGAGGATTCAACCACGAGCTATAAGATTCATTGTAACTAAATGTTTATTTTAGTGCTAGTTTCTCATATTTGGATAAGTCCCGTGGTTTTTACCCTTATTAGAATTTTCCATGTAAAAAACCATGTGTCGTCTCCTTTGTGTGGTTTGTGTGATTGCTTGGTTGCCTAGAATCCGTTGGAACAAATCAAATCGATTATTTTTCTTAAAAAGGTAAATAATTTTTTCAATTGGTATCAAAGCAGGCCACTTCTTCTTAAATTTTGATCTCTGGTATTTGATTTGCTCTAATGAATTTTTTGAAAAAAGGCTTGTCTACCAGTAGACCCCCTCTCCTTGACGGATCCAATTATCCTTTTTAGAAGGTTAGAATGAGAGCTTTCTTAAAATCTATTAATGAACGTATCTGACGTGCTTTTTGTAGAAGGATACAAGTGTCCCACTATGGTAGTTGATGGAAAAACTGTCTCCAAGCCTTCGACTAAATGGGACAGAACTAATTTTGAGGATACTGGATGGAATAGTAAGGCCATGAATGCCATCTTTAGCAAAGTTACACAAGAAGAATTTTATAGAATCAGTATGTGTGATTTGGCTAAAGAAGCATGGGACATCTTTCAGGTCACTCATGAAGGAACACAAACTGTAAAAATCTTCAAACTTTAGCGTTTAATAACTAGTTTTAAAACTCTTCGCATGGAAGATGACGAGAAGTTTAATGATTTTTATGGAAAGTTGAGTGATATAGTTAATGCTTGTTTTAATCTTGGTGAAAAATTACCTAATTCCAAAATCGCTCGAAAAATTCTCAGATTCTTATCTAGAGGTTTCCAACCTAAAGTGACTGCGATAGAAGAGAGTAAAGACATAGATACTATCACTGTTGATAGCTTAGTTGGAAACTTGCAAACCTACGAGCTGAACTTTCAAAACAACAAAACTTCAAAAAATTTAGTTTTTATCTCGGCTCAAGGATTTGCAAATGATTCTGATGACAAGTTCGATCCTAGGATGATGGATTTATTTGTTAAAAAATTCAAAAAGTTTTAGAAAAATAAAAGTCTAATCAGGAAGAAATATCACATAAGAGGAATGGTAGTAACAAGTTTAGAAATTGGTCCAAATTCTTTGACAAAAAATGGACAAAAAAATAAAATCTTGGCCCACAGTGCTATGAATGTAAATGATATGGACACATTGCTTAAGAATGTCCTAACAAGTTAAAAAAGAAGCAAAAAGTATTCACTGTAATGTGGGATGAAAAAAGTGAACCTGATCTGAGTGATGAAAATGATGAACACGATGGCGATGGCAATGGCATTGCTTTTGTTGCATCCATCTATGAGGATACCATTAAGACCGATAAAGAAAATTTCGAGAGTGACCCTAGTGAGCCTAAAAATGAGAAAAATATATGTAATGACAAAGAAAGTGAGGCTCTCTAGCAAGCTTATGGCAAGATGTACAGAGAGAGTTATGTGTTGACCAAACAAAATGTCAAATTGGTACACAAACTCAAAACAAGTGAAAAGGAGAGAGAGAAAGTAATGCAAGAGCTACTGATGGCTCAAGAAAGAGAGGTGGGCCTAAAACTGAATTGGATATCCTTTGTGTTAATCTTGAAAACTGCAAATAAGACAGGAAATGATTTCAGTTGATTAATGATGATCAAATTTCTAGAATATCTACTTTAGAAAAGAATCTCAATGCTAACCTTGTTAAAAATGCTAAAATGCAATCTCAAATAACAGGTCTTGAAAACCAGCTATAGGGAGCTAATGCTACTTTTAAGAGATGGAATGTAGGCTCAGTGGCATTGGATGGATTCCTAGCAGATCAAAAACCTACAAAGGACAAAGCAAGTCTTGGATACATTAGAGGTTTATCTGGGAATGTGTCAAAGGGAATGGAGAAGGTGAGCCATCTGACTCAGACTTTTAGGGCCCCAACTTTTGTGAAACCTATAAAGGGTAAAGAGATCGATGTAATATGGGCAACTGCTGGTTCATCTAAAAACTTTGGTGTAAAAGAAAAAATCAATCCGATAAGACCACCATTCAGCATGGTAAGGTAAAGCAATCTAACTTACTTCCCATCTATCATTATTGTGGTATACCTGGTTACATACGTTCAAACTGTGTAAAATTGAGAAGGATGTAAGTTAATAATAAGGTTTTTGTGCCTATATGTCAACACTATGGGATAAAGAGACACATTAGATCTCACTACATTAGATTGTTTAACCAAAATAGTATTAGGTTTGACATACCACATTGACCTAGAAAAGCTTGGACTTCGATTCCAAAGTCTGTGTCGTTGACAACTAAGAAAATTTGGGTTCGGTCTAGAGACCTAAAGTGTAATGTTGTGCATGATGCTATGAGAGCTCAAAACTTCAACGTGCGGTATTTGGACAGTGGTTGCTCTCGCCACATTTCTGGAGACAAGTCTATGTTTATTAGCTTAGACACACATAATAGTGGCCTTGTGGCTTTTGGGGATGGTAACACATCAAAAATAATCGGTAAGGGATCTTTCTCTGCCCCAGGTCTTCTCAAATTGGATAATGTTCTTCTAGTTGATGGCTTAAAGGCTAATATTTTAATGAAGTACATTTTTCAAAAAATGATTGTCTTATTTTGGATAAAAAGGAAAAAAACTGACATGCACGGGGTTCGTACATCTAACAATTGCAATGGTATAGTTCTCTTAAATGTTGAAACTTGCCATACGGCTAAGATTAATGATGCTGATTTATGGCATCGGAGACTAGGTCATGTAAACATCAAAGATTTATCTAAAATTGTTAATAAGTAGTTGATTAAATGAGTACCTAAAATGGAAAGCCCGTCTAACAAAGTGTGTGGAGCTTATCAAATCGGTAAATAGACCAAAGCCCCCATAAGCGGATCGATAGTGTGGCAACCAAAGTACCTTTGGAGTTGGTTCATATGGACCTAATGGGTCCCTCAAGGACCGAGAGCCTAAGAGGAAAGAAGTACATTTTTGTTGTAGTGAATGACTTCTCTTGCTATACGTAGGTAAATTTCTTGAAAGAAAAGTTTAAAACTTTTGGTGCTTTCAAGATTCTTAGCATGAAGCTTCAAAATGAGAAAATGTCCATAACCAGTTTGTAGGGTTGTATACTAAAAAAATCATGTTTTTAATTTTTGGTATTATTTTTGTTTATTAATAAAAACTATTTTTTCATTTTAATAAGAATCTGAATGAGTAATGTGCGCATTTCATTATTTATTTAGTATTGTACATGAAGGTCTTTTATTCTACATAATAGTTAATCTGGTGTGTAGAGGTCAGTTTGCACATAGAAGACAAGATTATTGATTTTTGTAGAATATAATTTTTGATTCACAGTCTTAGATAGATTTGGACACACCATCGGTAGGACTATGGCATAGTGTTTTATTAGATCTGTCTTGATTGCGGGAACGGTATAGTTCCGACTATAGCTCTAACTCAATATGCTAGTACACTTTATGTGTATTGAACAGGTCCGCATTAAAATAATTAATTTTATACTGACTATATAAATTAATTTATATCTCATAGTTATTATGAGGGCTTATGCTTTTAATCTCAAAATAATTATTAAATATATATATTTAGTGTTCGTTATTTTGATTCATTAAAGGTTGCAATATCTTTTACGGGTCTATAATCCCGGTGAATTGGATAATGACATTACTTTTATGGTGGATATTAATTATTGACGAAATCTACGTCCTGAATAAGGATTGATGATATGTCCTTAAGAAAGCTTATAAGTTTCGATTATGTCAAACCTTACAAGTGGATTTTATAATTCGACATATCAAATAAGTTAAGCAGAAAGTATTAAAAATTTTTAGAAGACGTCGATTAAATATAACTATCAATAATGTAATTTAATCGACGGGTATTTATAATTTTAACGTAAGGAGAATAATATGTATTTAATCACATGAGCTCGAAAGTTCGATTTTGAAAATAAGGCCGAGAGTGCAATTACAATTATTTAATGGTATGATTTGTAATTTATGTTTCTAAAAAATAAATTTTCGACCGAAGTGAGTTTTTCTAATTATATTTTAAACTCGTATCTTATTTATTCCATAGGTCCTATTGTATCCTATTTATACGCCGTCATAAACCCTAGCCACCAAATAACTAACATTCTAGGGTTTTCACGTCTTGTGAAATCCGAAAGGGAAAAAGGTAGGCATAGAGGGTTTTGAAGCACGAAGGATCATAGCTCACGCTTTGTTCGTGTCTTCAGCATTTAAGAATACAACAGAAGATCTGAGCGGAGAAAAGATTGCAGGTTATCTACTGTGTTAATCTTTGAATTTATGTTTAAGAGCTAAAATGTGATCAAACTAGAAGGATCACATAGGTATAATCCCTATTCTGCCTTGTGGGAGTACTGGGTTTCAATTTTTGGGTTCGGGAAAAATTAGGGTCTTTTCGTACTGGTTTCTGTCTGGACAATTTCCTTGTCCGTCCAGACGGATTGATGCAGTACAATATTTTTTGTTGTCTGTTCTTCGTCCCGCGCTGAGTTTGATTCGATTCGTATTCACCATCATCGTATCTTGGGATTTCAGTCCCTTCAAGTGGTACCAGAGCAGTCTTTTTTGCTGCATATGGATTGAATCAACTCTATGTTGTCCATATCTATTGATCTATGTATATGGGATTCGAGTAGACTAGAACTGTGCTAACCTTTGTTTTATAGCATTATATCCCGACTTTATGGCGATACATGAATGTATGTTTGAATGCATGTCTTGTATGACGATTGGTTTTTGGTTTCCACGACGTTTGAATCGTGGTAGAATCAATGTGAACTCCATTGAAGGCATAAGATCTTGTGTAATCTTCTCCCCTCTTTAGTTTTGGATGTGAACTCTTGATATAGAGGCCTGAGATCCATTATTGTAATCTACAACAGGTTGAAGACGGAGATTTGGATGAGTTTTGAAGGACCTAGCGACATTATCTACGAGTTATATGTATAGTAGAACAGCTTTAGATGGAAGAACGGTGCAGCTATGGTTCAAAAAAGGAAAGTGATGAAATCCCATTTCGTTCGGACGCCCAAGCGTCCATCCAAATGATAAAGTTTTTAGAAGAATTCTGTAAGGACGCCCCAACGTCCGTCTAGACTAAAAGTTACTGGTGCAAAATCGTCCAGACGGCGGACAACCTGTCCAAACAAAATGATCCAGTGATGACTTTTTGGTTAAGGATTGAGCCAGTGTGTTTGCAGTTTTTGATGCGAATTAGGGTTTTAACGTGATGGAATGGTGCTTGGTTTCAGGGGCGCTGCCCTTGGACCCTGCCAAGGGTGCTACCCCTAGGTCCTGCTGAGGCTCTGTCCCTAAACCTCGTAACCTGACCGGGTAGATTGAGTCCCATGTTGCGCGAGCAAACAAGAATGCCTCGAGATCAAGAGGCGTCTCAGAAAAATCATATTTTTTCAGATGACCGTAATAGCCGGGATTATCTATTTATTTACTATCTTATGAATGTTTATAATTGTTTATGGTTTTGTTGTGGATGTTTGATTCTAGACAACATGGACAACCAATCTTATTGCACGCTTTGCAGAGTTTAATATAAATGAATTCATAATTACGAAATTAGTTAATATGAGTAACTGGATAATAAAATTAATTTTTCAAGTTTTTATATAAAATTAATTTTTGTAAAAAAAAATTAAAAATTTTATTAGTTACACTTATAACATAAAAAGATTGGTTTTAATCAGAATCTTTGTAACGTGTGGTTTATTTGAAAATTATGAATTTGTTAAAATTAAACAGTTATTATAACCCTTAAAAATATTTTTAAAACTAAGTAGGTGAGAAAATTTATTACATATAAATCTCACGATCTTTATCACTTGTTTGCAGGTGATGCAATTAATTTTATGCATTGGCCTCAATGTCTTCCTCCCTATCATACAGAATTAATTGCAGTATTACTAGTACGGACCTCCTTTAGAGTTAATTCTGAATAATTGTTAGTGTGGATCACTTCTCCATCTAAAGGGTTCAATGCGAAGCAATTGATTAGGTAATGGTTTACACTTAGTTATAAATAATAGTATCCTCTTCATCTGAGTCACTGCTATTATTTATAAGACCAAAGATATGTTAGCTATTTAGTTTTACTTGGCATGATTTGTTACCTAGATAGTAAAATTAATAGGTATTGGCTTGTTTGGGCAAATGATGAATAGTAGGCGACCTTCCCATCGAGACATGTTATTCACGGTGTACCAGACTGTTAGCGAGTTCTTTTTAAAATGATAGAGGGAACCAATTTTTAAAATGAATTCAAAGTTTTTGCTCATCATAATTAATAATTTTTAATTATGTGATTCTCATATATTAAAATGGCTTTCAATCATCTCGCAGCCATACCCAAAGAGAATAAACTAACTTGTCCTAATTATATTGACTGGAAAAGGAGTCTAAATATTATGTTAACTGTT
>JAUMHN010118506.1:0-24120 GCA_032360265.1 Heliamphora ciliata
GTTTATATCATCTGCTTTTGCATCTGCTTTGGGGTTGGAAATGGACTGGTTGGGTAGTACTTTGAGTGTGGAGACCCTAGTCAATGGGAGTGTGACGTTGAGTCTTATTTATAAATCTTGCGTGTTGGAGGTCGCCGATCGTGGTTTAGAGTTTGACTTTGTTATTCTAGACATGACCACGTTTGATGTCATCCTAGGGATGGATTGGCTGACCACCTATCATGCCTTCATCAATTACGATCGACGGAGGGTAACAATTTGCACATCGACGGGAGATTGCTTTTGTTTTGTGGGTGACCGGGATGAGGGTTTGATGTCTCTGCCCAGTGCTATGCGGAACCATGGCAACATAGGTTTTCTCTTTTCAGCCCTTATGTTGGATGAGGTAGTCGGGAATCAAGGAGAGTTACCTCCGGTGGTTTGCGACTACCCAGATGTTTTCCCTGACGATCTGTTTGAGTTGCTACCGAGCCGTGAGGTAGAGTTCTCTATTGATTTAGTTCCCATAGCTGCTCCCATATCTATACCATTCTATCGTTTTGCACCCGCTGAGTTACGTGAACTCAAGGTACAGCTTCAGGAGTTGCTAGACAAATGGTTTATATGCCTGAGTACTTCGCCATGGGGAGCTCCTGCTCTTTTTGCTAAGAAGAAGGATGGATCCTTACGATTGTGTATCGATTACCAGAAGCTGAATCAGGTGGCAGTGAAGAACAAGTATTCGATGCCGAGGATAGATGATTTGTTTGATCAGCTGAAGGGTTCAAGCTGCTTCTCAAAGATTGACTTGAGGTCAGGATATCACTAGTTGAGGATTAAGGATGAGGACATAGCGAAGACCGCCTTCTGGACTCGCTATGGTCACTACGAATTTCTGGTTATGCCGTTCGGTCTGACGAACGCTCCTGCTACGTTCATGGGTTTGATGAACCAGATCTTCCATCCTTATCTGGACAGTTTTGTAGTGGTGTTTCTGGATGATATACTTATATATTCACCCACTAGGGAGGCACATGAGGATCACCTGCGGATCGTGCTACAGACTTTGAGAGAGCATCGCTTGTATGCGAAGTTCGAGAAGTGCGAGTTCTGGATGTCCGAGGTGAGGTTTCTTAGACACGTAATGTCGACAGACAGGTAGCTGTAGATTCATCGAAGACTGATGCTGTGACCGGTTGGGAGCGACTGAAGAGCGTCTTTGAGATACGCAGTTTTCTGGGATTGGCAGGCTACTATTGGCGGTTCGTAAAGGATTTTGCGCAACTTACTGCACCGATGACGCGTTTGACGCAGAAGGGAGTTGTGTTTGTTTGGAATTAGTCCTGTGAGTCGGCATTCCAGGAGCTGAAGATGAGGTTGACTAGCGTGCCAGTGTTAATCATTCCCGAGCAAGGCTTGGGTTGTGTAGTGTACTGCAATGCATCATATGACGGTCGTGGATGTGTTCTGATGCAGAGGGTAAGGTTGTAGCCTATGGTTCTGGCAGTTGAAGATGCACGAGAAGAACTACCCGACGCACGATCTGGAGTTGGTAGCCGTGGTCTTTACCTTGAAGACATGGTGCCACTATCTTCATGGTGAGCACTTCGAGATTTTCTCCGATCACAAGAGTCTGAAATACTTATTTTCGCAGAAGGACCTGAACTTACGCCAACGACGATGGATGGAGCTGTTGGAGGATTATGACTTTGACTTGCAGTATCATCCAAGGAAGGCCAATGTTGTGGCAGACGCACTTAGTAGAAGATCTCACATTTCGTTAGCTTCTGTGGCTATACATGAGTGAGACATGCTTGGAGAGGTTGGAGAGTTTGATTTGTGTCTCGGGGAGACAGTGATTGGTGCCACCCTGTTTTCAGTAGTTACTCAACCAGCGTTGATAGCACGTGTGCTAGAGGTCCAGCCGACAGACCAGGAGGCTCAGATGATACGAGATCGTGTTGCTAGTGGAGAGGATACAGCGGGCTGGATTGTGGGTTCAGATTAGAGTCTGAGGTTGGCTGGGAGGTTGTTTGTGCCAAAGTTATGCTGAGCTGATCTACTACTTGAGTGTCATCATTCTCTCCTTGCAGTGCATCCAGGAGGCACGAAGATGTATCATGACCTATGTCGTCAGTTCTGTTGGACGGGAATGAAGAGAAACGTGATCCAGTTTTTTTCTCGGTACCTTACCTGTCAGAAGGTGAAGGCGGAACACCAGAGATCGGCAGGATTACTACAGTCGTTGCCTATATCAGAGTGGAAGTGGGACCATGTCACGGTGGACTTTGTGTTAGGACTTCCTCGATCACCTACGGGACACGATGCCATGTGGGTTGTGGTTGATAGGTTGACGAAGTCTGCGCACTTTCTACCCATCCGAGTGAAGGATTCGGTGGAACGACTGAGTAGCTTGTATGTCAGAGAGATAGTCCGGTTGCACAGAGTGCCGGTGTCTATTATTTTTGACTGAGACCCGCGCTTCACATTGCGCTTTTGGCAGAGTCTTCAAGAGGCTTTGGGGACGAACTTGATGTTCAGTACTGCTTTTTACCCCCAGACGAATGGCCAATCTGAGAGGACCATACAGATTCTGGAGGATATGTTGAGGGCTTGTGTTCTTGACTTCAGAGGTTCTTGGGAGAATCATCTACCGCTGGCAGAGTTTACATACAATAACAGCTATCAATCTAGTATTGGGATGGCAACGTATGAAGCTTTGTACGGTAGACCGTGTAGATCACCTGTGTGTTGGATAGATGTGGGAGAGACCATAGTCTTAGGACCCGACATGGTACGGGAGACGACATAGAAGGTTGCCATGATTCGCCAACGCCTTATGACAGCGCAGAGCTGCCAGAAGAGTTATGCAGATCAAAGGAGGTGACCTTTGGAGTTTGTAGTGGGGGATCATGTATTCCTGAAGATCTTGCCACGTAGAGGTTTGATGAGGTTTGGTCGTAGCGGGAAGCTATCACCGCGCTTCATTGGACCATTTGAGATCCTCGATAGGATTGGTAAGGTTTCTTATCGTCTGGCTTTGCCACCTCAATTTGCATCTGTGCATAATGTGTTCCACGTTTTTATGCTTCGAAGGTACGAGCCTGATCTTTCACATGTGTTAGATTACGCAGAGCTGTGGGTTGATGAGGATGCCACTTATAAGGAGCGTCCAGTGAGGATTCTTGATACAAAGGAGCAGGTGTTGCGAGGGAGAACGATTTCTTATGGCAAGGTCTTATGGCTTCATCACAGGGTTGAAGAAGCAACATAGGAGCTCGAGTCTGGGATGCGTGCTAGATATCCAGACCTATTTATCTTGTGACCTTGTTGCGAATTTCAGGAGCAAAATTCCTTAAGGGGGGAGAGTTGTGAGACCCGGAACCTTGTTCTTTTATGATATGTATATGCATGACGTGTTTCTTTCAGTATATGAATAGCCTCGATGCATGAGTTATGCTTTAAAGTTGAAGAACAGCATGTATAAATGTGTTATACACTTCCCAGGATTTGGTAGAGGCTTGTTTGGCTTGTATTTGGACCAAAAACCTTGTTTTGCTTCGAAAAACACACTGCCCAGCAGTTCGGTCGACTGGAGGGCTTGGCCCAGTCGACTGAACCAAAAACTTTCGGTTCGGTCGACTGAACTCAGGGGTTTGGTCGACTAGACAGTGCATTTTATCATTTTCTATAAATATCCCAGTGGCGGAGTTTTTGAGAAAAACATTTCTTCCAAGCTAAGTTTCTCCTTTTCTCTACATTCTCTCTAGCTTTGACGGCCCGGGGCTTGGTTTTGTGTTTGGCCCTTTGTGGATTCTTGCTATTGGGGCTGAGGGCTTCGCATCCATCCGGTCAAATTCTCGTTCTAACGTGGTTCAGTTTTGAGACGTCGAGTTTTTGACTCTCCGAGGTAGGATTCTAGACCCTACTACTGTATAAGGGTGATATATGTAATTATATGTATTTTTACCGGATAAAAAATACATCAAACGTGATTTTCATGTGTAAACCTTAGTTTTGGGTAAAAGTAAATTTTTATACCTTTTCTTAGTTGTATACATGTTTCGAGTATGTGGCATTCGTATTTTTCAAAAAGAGGTTTGAAAACATGGTATTTTGTGAAAATTGTGAAAAACGTCTTTTTTGACGTTTCGAGCTAACCCCCAGGGACGAGTCTCACCCTTTAAATGTTTTGTTGGAAATGGTTTTAGATCTCCATGTCGATGGATTGGATCTCTTTTTTTACATGTGTTGTATAAATTGTTTTCTGGATTTTCATAGTTGAGCTACGATGGATTTTTAAATGTTTTCCATAGATGTACCGTGACAGTGGGTATGTGTTGAGTTGGGCATCTATTGCTCCTCGGTAGAAGTCCAAAAATGTGTGCAACGTAGGTGCTCTATACCTTCGATTAGTCTCCGTAAATTGAGTGTGTGTGGGTGCTTTGTACTCTCAGGCTCAGATCTCGTAAATTAATCAGTAGGTGCTCTGTACCTTCGGTTATCTCCCGTAAATTGAGCAGTTCGGGAGCCTCTGTTAATGGCGTTGTTGTCGTGACTCCGTATAGAACTTGTCATTACTAAGCCTGTGGGTCTAGGGTAATGGACGAGAGTTTATAGTTGTTACCTTTGTCGGTGTGGCAGAGTCGGTACATAGGATTACATTTGATCTTTTCTCCTCGGCTGTGTGGCCTGAGTGGAGCTTACTGTTTATTTACAGCTTTTCTTTAACTGTGGCATGATATCTGTTAGGTTGATATGCATAGTTTAAAGGATGAAAAATGTGAGATTTTATTAGATAAAACCTTTTTAAGACTCGTGTTAGTCTGATGGAAAATATGTGATTTTGGAAAGAAAATCTTTTTGGCTCATGTGGTTGAGTTCGTGTGTGTATAATTGCATAGCCTGCTTTACAGTTTTATTGTCTATGTTCTATTGAGCTTCGGCTCACGGTGTGGGATTTTGCTATAAAACCTTTTCAGGGGAGTGCGAGAAGTTGACCTAGATTCCTGTGGTGGTGGAAGACTAGTTGTAGTTTTTCTATTTTGGACATGTACTTATACATGTGATGCCTGTTTTAGAAGGATGATTTTGTACGCCTTGAGGTGATATACTTATTCATGTATGAGATTGCATGTTTACTATTTATGAGAGATAACTTGGGGATCTTTATCCAAATGTTAGAACATTTTTGAGTTGATGGTTTTCCAATTGCAAATCTTATTTTCTCAAAAGGTATTTTGGTGGGCTTTTGTGTGACCCTGGTGTTTGGGGCGTGACACGAGGCGTCGAGTTTTTTGACTCAACGTGGTCGGATCCTAGACTCTCATGTCTTATAAGGGTGCTACGTGTAATCGTGTGTGTTTTTACCGTTTAAAAATGCTTAAAAAATCGGTTTATAAGTTGGATTTTGGTTTAAAATCGTTTTTGGTGTTTTTTGGTTGGATGGAATTGGGTTTCGAGTGTTTATCTCAAGGTTTTGAGGTAGTTTTGGGCTTGTGTATGTCCATGGGTTGCTAAATGGGTGTTTGGATGGTTTAATTTGGGGTTGAGAAGCTTTTTTCATAGCTAGGGTTTGCTTTCCGCCGTTGCCCAGTTCTCTGGTTAAAAAATCTAATTCTGTTGCGTTTGTGTCGACACTTCTGTTGTTGGTGTCGACACATTTTCTTTCTATTTGTGTTTTCCTTGTCACGGTTGTTTTGTGTCGACATATTTTTTGCTGCTATTTGTGTTGTTGCTCTCAGTTCTTTTGTGTCGACACCTCCGCTGTTTGTGTCGACACCTTTGCTGTTTGTGTCGACACTTTCGCTGGTTGTGTTGAACCATTTTCTTTGGTCGTGTTGGGGCCTTAGAGGTTTCTTTTGGCCTTGTTGGGCCTGTGTGGGTTTGTGTTGGCCATGTTGGTCGTGCGTGGTTCTGTGTTGGTCGTGTTGGGCGTGTGTTGGTCTGGGTTATGATGTGTTGATGATTGGTTCCTTGGTTTTCAATTAGTTTCACATGGTATTCAGTTGATTGATTATGAGATTAGTCGACTGAAATATTGTTGGAATCTTTTGGGGTTTGGTTAGTTGTGTTGTGGTTTCAGGGGTCGTGTCGTAACCTCAGGTGTTTGTTTAGGTGCCGTCCTCTGGGTTGACGTGCATGGCAAGATGTGAATTGTTGGGGCACGGTTGTGTACGTCGTGGTTGGGTATGGAGCGTGTTCGGGCTCATGGCACCTTTGGAGGAAATGTGGTGTTTTGTGACCTCGTGGTTTGAGGGGTTTAGCATTGGCCTTCGGGTTAGGCTTGGTTTTGTGGGTTGTTGGTTGTTCATGTGAGTGGATGTCGGGTTGTTTGGCGGGTGGCGTCATGATGGGAAGTTATCTATCGCTCCGTGCATTTATAACTGGCTATGTGCATTTATAACTCAGTTTATTTATGTACGGAATATGTAAGTGGATTACATGGCTTTGATATCGTTATGTGTAACGTGGTTGCATGCTTTAAAACTCAGAGTTTTATTAGGCATGGATGTAATGGATCTGTGGGGCACATGCATGTGGCGTATGTGGTATGTTTTATGCATCTAAATCCTGGTTAGGTTATGCATAGATGTGTTCGGTGTTATCCTGTAATGTTCAGTATTATTCTGTGGTGTTCAGTTTTATCTTGTAATATGCGGTTTTATCCCGTGGTGTGCGATCTTATCCCGCGGTATGCGGTCTTATCTTGTGGTTTACGGTTTTATCCCGTGGTATAATCCCGTGGTCGGCGGTTTCATCCCGTGGCTTACAGTAAAATTTACGACTTTACCCCGTGGCTTGATTTGCGATTTTACCCCGTGGTCTATGGTTTTACCCCGTAGTGTACGATTTTATCCCGAAAATGTGTGTTAGTGTACGGATCTTTATCTCAGTGTTTGGACTGTAGTTGCGACTTGTGAGCGCCGGTTATACGCATCTGTACTGCGTTATGTTGAAGTTGAGGTCTCTCGATCTGAGAGGTTATATGGATTGCATGAACTGCGTTGTGGGACAGATAAACCAGATTTCAAATTACTTTTAAGAGTCGTGTGAATCTAAAACCCTTTTTTAACTGTTTTCAGGGCTCCTGTGAGTGAGTCAAAAGATGTTTTGTATCCTTCTTTTCCCGTTTGCATGTGAAAATTATTTTAAAGGCTTGAAAGAGAGTCTAAAACTTCACCTCGTTTTTCTAGCATGTTTAGGTTATATTGCATGTGTTGTTTAGTTTCTACTGAGCTTTAGCTCACGGTGTGGGATTTGATTTTCTTTTCGGGTACCGGTCACGTAGGTTGACTCGGGGTTGCTGAAGAAGTGGAAGAGTAGTAGTCTTCCTTTTTGTTCCTTTGTTATATATATGTTATAACATGTTTTTCTGGTGTTGGAACAGTGTAGTGTAAGTTTTTAGCGTTGGAGCCTTATGTTTTGTAAGTCGTTTGGTAATTATATACAATGCATGTATGTTCTATTTTGAGAGTGTATTCTCGGACTGGGTGTTGTGGTTGTTTGTTTGTGGGTGTTTCACGTGACCCAAAGTTAGGAGCGTGACAGATTGGTATCAGAGCTCTGGGTTCAAATACCTAAGAGCCGTGGGAAGGGGGTGTATCCTGTGTGAGGTTGGTTGCGTGTGCTTGACTACATGTGTTTAGATGTTTTGATAACATGAACGTGATAACATGTAGGCCATACATGAATGATGTGTATATGTGAGCATGGGGGTTGAATCTTAGGAATGATAGTCTTCCCTTTGGGCGTTTGGGTTAACAAACTTAGGAGCCAAGTTAGAAACGCGTTTAGCTGACATGATTTCTAGTAGGGAGTCTGAGTAGGTTATCCAGATTGACGCGTCATTCTTGTTGGTACTCCTCGGTATGTGGGGTTTTGTTTAGCATGAACCTATGTGACTATGTGTCAGCATGCTTATGTGGTTTATGCTTTTATGCCGCATCTTATGTTCTATCTTTTTCATATAGACGAGATGTCTGCGAGACGAGGGCGATGTTCCTGTCCCTGATGCTGGGGATGCAAATGCTCTCCTGGGACCGATAGACGCGACGGAGTTGTTGCGTGTGCTGGCTGGTTCTATCTAGCAGTTGGTTAGAGGTGAGATTATTAGGGAGAGAGAGGGAGTACTTGAGGCGAGGGATACAGTAGCGATGCAGGAGTTCAAGCGCATGGATCCACCTACCTTTGTGGGAGATCCTGATCCTATTGTGGCGACGGAGTGGCTGGAGTTGGTGACTCAGATCCTGGACACGTTGCAGATTGAGGAGGACGAGTTGCAAGATTCCTTTGCTACTTTCCAGCTGAGGGGTGCTACTCATGCGTGGTGGAAGTATGCCAAGACTATTGTGGGAGTCACATGGGCAGCCTTTACAGGAATGTTTCTAAAGAAATACTTCCCATCTTCGAAGAGGGATTTATACAGGGAGGAGTTCTACACTCTTACCAAGGGGGCCATGGATGTTATGCAGTACGAGGCCAGATTTACGAGCTTGTCCCGGTTTGCACCAGAGTTGGTGAGCACAGACGAGCTGCGATCTATGAGGTTTGAGCGGGGCTTGAGGCCAACGATCAAGGAGCGTGTGGTTGCGATGGGACTTCATGTATTCACAGAGCTGGTGGAGGCAGCAGCGAGGGTGGAGAACGCTATGACTGAGATCCTAGCTTCTAGGGAGGCCAGGATACCTTAGGGTCCGAAAGAGGCGCAAACAGGTGGGCGTTCTAGCAAGAGGCAGAGGTCCTCTGGTACTAGCTTTCATCCATCTAGACCACAGCAGTTCTCTACACTAGCACCATCAGTGGCTTCGTCACGGAGGCCAGACCAGAGAGAGGTTAGATGTTATTGACGTGGACAGCCGGGGCATTGTGTGCCAGATTGCCCGCACCCGAGGTAGTACCGAGATGCACAGTTGAGGCAGGCTCAGAGTTGCATACTGGACCAGTCGTAGGGGATGGAGCTGTCAATTTGTTATAGATGTGGTCAGGCGGGACATATTCGTAGGACTTATCCCCAGAGACAGGGTGCGCCGAGTACAGTGGGCACACCAGAGGGTTCGTTTGTGCAGAGTCGATAGCAGCATCCTATAGTTCAGACTTCCCGGATGGCAGGTGGAAGTGCTTCCGTTCAGTCAGTGCAGCAATCAATAGCGCCGAGTTATGGTGGGCAGGGCAGAGCGACATTGCCCCGAACGTATGCTCTCGTAGCTCCAAGTTCTTCTAGGGCACCGATTGTGCCGGATGATGCACACATGCCTTCAGCAAGCAGAGGTACTTTCTGAGTATGCAGGTTTTGGGCCCGTTCCCTTTTTGCATCTGTTTGGGAGTTGGTGATAGTTTTCGTGGGTGGTGTGCTGTGTTGTTGAGGCAGTGGTTCGTGAGGATGTGAGGTTAGGGTGAGTGGTAGATCCCACGTCTTTGAGATAGTTTGCCATTGTTTAGGATGCCTAACCTTATTTGCCTATATCCTATGAATGGTTTGGCTGACCATCTCGTATGACTATGTCGATTGTGAATGACGATTTGTTGTTTTGACCTTGAGTTGAATTTTGGGAACGAAATTCCTTTAAGAGGAATAGAGTTGTGAGACCCTGACCCGTTTCTTTTTGGCATTTTTCAACGCGCATTTAGCGTTTTTGCTTTAGCATGTTTACATGTTTTTTTAGATGCATGATCGGGGTTAGATATGCATACGGGATTGGTCCCCGGGGCCGTGGGGCGTTGCAGTGCAAATCTCAAAAAAAAAAGATATTTTCGTGGCCTATAAATATCTAGCTTTAGATATTTTGGAAAAGATATTTTCATAACTTCCTGGCTAAGTTTCCTTTTTTCTTTTTGACGGAAGCTCTACCTTCTCTCTAGATTTTCTTGGGGCCCGGGCTTTGTTTTTGGCGATCGAGTAGCAGATCCTTAGTCTCCTCATGGCGGGCTATACGTTCATCCGGACGAAATTTTATTCCGGCGAAGTTTATTTTTGCACGTCGTTCAAGGCATCAAGTTTTTTGACTCAACGAGGTAGGATCCTAAACTCTCATGTCTTATAAGGGTGCTACGTGTAATCGTGTGTGTTTTTACCATTTAAAAATGCATCAAAAATCAGTTTATAAGTTGCATTTTGGTTTAAAATAGTTTTGGGTGTTTTTGGTTGGATGGAATCGGGTTTCGAGTGTTTCTCTCGAGGTTTTGTGGTAGTTTTGGGCTTGTGTATGTCCATGGGTTGCTAAAGGGGTGTTTAGATGGTTTAATTTGGGGTTGAGAAGCTTTTTCCATAGCTAGGGTTTGTTTTTCGCCGTTGCCTAGTTCTCTGGTTGAAAAATCAGATTCTGTTGCGTTTGTGTCGACACTTCTGTTGTTGGTGTCGACACATTTTCTTTCTGTTTGTGTTGTCCTTGTCGCAGTTGTTTTGTGTCGACACATTTTCTTTCCGTTTGTGTTGTCCTTGTCGCCGTTGTTTTGTGTCGACACATTTTCTGCTGGTGTCGACACATTTCGTCGCTGGTGTCAACACATTTTCTGTTTGTGTCGACACATTTTTTGCTGCTGTTTGTGTTGTTGCTCTCGGTTCTTTTGTGTCCACACTTCCGCTGTTTGTGTCGACACCTTTTCTATTTGTGTCGACACTTTCGCTGGTTGTGTTGAACCCTTTTTTTTGGTCATGTTGGGGCCTTAGAGGTTTCTTTTGGCCTTGTTGGGCCTGTGTGGGTTCGTGTTGGCCATGTTGGCCGTGCGTGGTTCTGTGTTGGTCGTGTTGGGCGTGTGTTGGTCTGGGTTATGATGTGTTGATGGTTGATTCCTTGGTTTCCAATTAGTTTCCCATGGTATTCAGTTGATTGATTATGAGATTAGTCGACTGAAATATTGTTGGATTCTTTTGGGGTTTGGTTAGTTGTGTTGTGGTTTCGGGGGTCGTGTCATAGCCTCAGGTGTTTGTTTAGGTGCTGTCCTCGGGGTTAACGTGCATGGCTAGATGTGGATTGTTGGGGCACAGTTGTGTATGTCGTGGTTGGGTATGGAGCGTGTTCGGGCTCATGGCACCTTTGGAGGAAATGTGGTATTTTGTGATCACGTGGTTTGAGGGGTTTAGCATTAGCCTTCAGGTTAGGCTTGGTTTTGTAGGTTGTTGGTTGTCCATGTGAGTGGTTGTCAAGTTGTTTTGTGGGTGGCGTCATTAAGTGAAGTTATCTATGGCTATGTGCGTTTATAACTAACTATGTGCATTTATAACTCTGTTTATTTATATACGAAATATGTAAGTGGATTACATTGCTTTGATATAGTTATGTGTAACGTGGTTGCATGCTTTAAAACTCTGAGTTTTATTAGGCGTGGATGTAATGGATCTGTGGGGCACATGCATATGGCGTATGTGGTGTGTTTTATGCATCTAAATCCTGATTAGGTTATGCATAGGTGTGTTCGGTGTTATCCCATAATGTTCAGTATTATTCTATAATGTTCAGTTTTATCCTGTAATATGCGATTTTATCTTATGGTGTGCAGTCTTATCCCGCGGTATGCGGTCTTGTCCCATGATTTACGATTTTATCCCGTGGTATAATCTCGTGATCGGAGGTTTCATCCCGTGGTTTACGGTAAAATTTACAATTTTACCCCGTTACTTGATTTACGATTTTACCCCATGGTCTATGATTTTATCCCGTTGTATACGATTTTATTCCGGGAATGTGTGTTTGTGTACGGATCTTTATCTTAGTGTTAGGACTGTGGTTGCGACTTGTGAGCACCGATTATACGCATCTGTACTGCGTTCTGTTGAAGTTGAGGTCTCTCAGTCTGAGAGGTTACATGGATTGCATGAACTGCATTGTGGGACGGATAGACCAGATTTCAAATTGTTTTTAAGAGTCGTGTGAATCGCGATCTAAAACCCTTTTTCAACTATTTTCAGGGCTCCTGTGAGTGAATCAAAAGATGGTTTGTATCCTTGCTTTTCCGTTTGCATGTGAAAATTATTTTAAAGGCTTGAAAGAGAGTATAAAACTTCACCTCGTTTTCTTAGCATGTTTAGCTTATATTGCATGTGTTGTTTAGTTTCTGCTGAGTTTTGGCTCACGGTGTGGGATTTGATTTCTTTTTCAGGTACCGGTTACGTAGGTTGACTCGGGGTTGCTGAAGAAGTGGAAGAGTAGTAGTCTTCCTTTTTGTTCCTTTGTTACATGTATTTTATAACATGTTTTTTCGGTATTGAAACCGTGTAGTGTAAGCTTTTGGCGTTGGAACCTTATCTTTTGTAAGCCGTTTGGCGATTATATACAATGCATGTATGTTCTATTTTGAGAGTGTATTCTCGGGCTGGGTGTTGTGGTTGTTTGTTTGTGGGTGTTTCACGTGACCCGGAGTTAGGGGCGTGACATATCTGTTTCAATGGGACAGATAAATTTATCTGACCCCATACTTTCATGGTTTGATTACTAGAATAGATAAATTTATCTGTTAACAACGTATCTTTATTACCATTTGACAGATACATTTATCTGTTAATGACATGAGATTATAATAATATAAGAAAAGATAACAAGTTACCTATATTGATCATCAATTGTTGAGAGGCATTTGTTAGTCTCATAGGCTCTTATTGAGTTTCCCTGCCACTTGATCAACGACTATTGAATAGAAATAATAAAATTAGTATTAATGCAAGCAATTATCTCTTATGTCATGATAATTATGTAAATATTTTATTTATCCAGACTAAACATGTGAAGATAGGCATTTGTTTTCCACTTTTTCACTTTATTTCTTGCTTCTTGGCTAGAAGATAGGAGTATTTATCAAAGCTTGTATATAAATTGTTAGTTGTTTAAGTGGTGTAAAAAATAAATACTAATAGATAAATTTATCTGTTATTATAAATTCATCTGTTAGTTTATAATAACAGATAAATTTATCTGTTAGTGGCTTGTGCCTTTCTATATTTTAACATATAAATTTATCTGTGTACTTTCAACTTGCTTTCAACCGTACAGATATCTTTATTTGTGAATTTTTTACATGCTGTAATCATACAGATAAATTTATCTGTTATCACATTGTGCTCTTGTATAACCTAACAAATAAATATATCTACTAATTATATGTGATTTTGTACAACCTAACAGATATATTTATCTATTTACGAGTTCTTTTGTCTTCATAACTAGTGTTTTTTTTACTAAATAAATTTATCTGTCAGTGGTTTGTGCTTTTGTATAACTTAACAGATAAATTTATCTGTTCTTTCAACCTGCTTTCAACCTACAAATAAATTCATCTGTTAGTTTATAATAATAGATAAATGTATCTGTCAGTGGTTTTGCCTTTGTATACCTTAACAAATAAATTTATCTGTGTGCTTTCAACTTGCTTTTAACCGTACAGATAACTTTATCTATTGACTTTTTATATGCTGTAACCATATAGATAAATTTATCTGCTACCACCTTGTGCTCTTGTATAATCTAACAGATAAATATATCTGTTAATTATATGTGATTTTGTACAACCTAACAGATATATTTATCTGTTTACGAGTTTCTTTGTTTTCATAACTTGTGCTTATTTTAACAGATAAATTTATTTGTCTTAGCATATAAACATAATAGATAAGTCAACAATTAACAAATAAATTTATTTGTTAGAAGGTCTAGAAACTTATATTGTTTACGCAATCTTCTTCTGTCATCATTTTCACACATTCATCAAGTGTTATTCCTCCATAATCTTCTTCAGAATCTCACATTTGGGCCTTGCAATTTCACATAATAGTATAATTTAGTATCAAATTTATGTTTTACATATAGCTTATTATAATTACTTTTTACATACTCAAATCTTCCTTCCTTTGCAAAAATAAGGCTCATCTTTTATTTATCTTCTTCAGTTATTAGCAACGTGACAGGAAAACTCTTTGGAAAGTTTAGCTTTCTTTGGTTTTCTTGCTGCTTTAACAATCTTGTCTGCAAGAATATGTTCTTCCACCTGGATTGCTTGGACTGGGACTGGATTGGGCTCTTGAGCTTGTACCTATTCTAGATTGGGTTGTTTGGTTTCAACTGGATTGGTTTCTTGGACTAGTTGTTGAGCTTGTACTTGTTGTTGGTCTTCATTTTTCTTAGTATTTCTCTTCCTTCCCATTCTCGATTGATACTGAAATTCGGGAAGCTTTTTCTTTGTCCTTTCCTTTATCTTGAATCTTGCAACCATAGGAGATAGAGTTGCTTGAGCTTTTTCTTTTGGTTGTTCTTTCTCTTGCTCAAGAACTTTCACTATTTCTTTCAACTGCTCAATTTTCGGTTGCTTTGAAACATTCTATGTAATTTCATGCACTGAAATCTCTACCATTTGTTCAACCAACCTTTCTTTCTCTTGTTCCACATCTGCTATCTTTTCTTGTTTTTCTTTCTCACTTGCATAATAGTTTCTTGTTGTGTAAATTCTTGTGTGGCTCAGTGAACAGAAAGTTCAACAATTTGATCAAGCAATTTTTGATTTTTTGTTTGGAGCTCTTTTATTTTCGTTTTTGTTTCAGCAAACTCCTTTTCGTCAATAAATTTTTGTGTTACTTGATGAGCAGATAGTTCCTCAATTTGTCAAGCAATTTCTTGTTTTCTTCACTAAGTCGTTCAATTGTTTTTTTCATCTTTTTATTGTCAGATGTCTTTTTCTTCAAATCTTCTTTGATCTTCTTCATATTTTGAATTGAAGCTTTATTTGTTTCCAGAATGTCCTTCAACATCTCAATTGTATATGTGTTTCCCGATATGGTGATTGGGGCTGCATTGTCATCCAACTGTTCCCTCAATTTCTTATTTTCTATTGTGAGCATTGCATTTTATGATCTTAAAGAGTCCAATGTTTTTTCTTCAACCTCTCATGTTTTCTGTCCTTCAACCACTCCTTCCTCAGCTATAAAATCACCATGTCCTTCAACCTCATCGTCAAATTGTTTTTACTCCTCAGATATAATAAACTCAAAGAGTTCATTCTCTTCCGTCATTGGTTGAATAATTGAAGCAAGTACTTAGATCATAAATCCGAAGTTAGTTGTGAAAACAAGCAGATAAATTATCTATTAATAATGGACTGATACAGATAAATATATCTGTATTAGTACTTATTAATAATAGAAAGATACAGATAAATTTATATGCAAATCAGTTATATCACAGATAAATCTATCTGTTAGTAGCTGTTTATGAACTACTTAAAGGAACAAATAAATTTATCTGTACATTATTTGTGCACAATGAAAGAAAAAGATAAATTTATCTGTGTTATTTATACGTCATGTAAAAGTTACTGATACATTTATTTGTTCAATAAAGATGTTTTAGATGTATTTTTATAAAAGACAGATAATTTATCTGTTAAACACTTTTGCCTATTTAATAAAATAAATAAATTTATCTGTTAGTAGTTTTCTCTACTTAAAGGAACAGATAAATTTATCTCTATATTATTTGTGCTTATTGAAAAAAAAAAAATTTATCTGTCTTGTTTATACGTGATGTAAAAGTTACAGATACATTTATATGTTCAATGAAAATGTTTTAGATATGTTTCTATAAAAGACAGATAATTGTTATGTTAATTATTATTGCCTACTTAAAGGAACAGATAAATCTATTTGTTGAAAGTTTTGCCTACTTAAAGGAACAGAGAAATTTATCTGTTCATTATTTGTGCATAATGAAAGAAACAGATAATTGTATTTGTCTTGTTCAATAATAATACTTTAGATATGCTTTTCTAAAAGACAGATAATTTATCTGTTAATTACTTTTGCTTATTTAAAAAAATAGATAAATCTATTTGTTGGTAGTTTTGCCTAATTAAAAGAACAGATAAATTTATCTATGCATTATTTATGCATATATTTGAACAGATAAATCTATCTTTTGGTAGTTTTGCTTACTTAAAGAAACAGATAAATTTATATGTATAATCAATTGTGGTTATTTAAAATTATTTTTACCTGATTTGCAGTAAGATCTTTTAGTTCTACATTATTTAAAGCAGAATTCAGCTGTCCCAACTTCCATTTTAACATTTTTGGCAATTGATGTGTTGTTTCAGGCTTCACAAGTGTTGTATGCTCACATATCCAATGCTAAGTAAGGATAAAGATGTATTAATTTCGTGTAAACGAAGGACATTCAATAATATAATAGCAAAATGTTTGAAAGATATACAAATAGAGCAATAACACATCGAATAACTGTCTCCGATTTATCACATTTTTTATCAAATGACGAAATTAACCAATTCTTTATTGCTGTAGACCAAGCATATTTCATCATGTCTTTGACACTTTTGACATATTCAATGAGCACCCAGCTCAATATTGGACCGGTTGTTAGGAAAAAATGTGTCACACAAAGGTACAGTGTGAGCAGTCTTGCAACATCTAAATAGTTGTTTTTCTTTTTCCCCTTTAGTGCTTCAGTTAACTAGTTATTCAACTCACTTGCTGTCATCCTCGGTTGGTTAGGGAACCTTCTTTAGATGAATTTACTCTTGGGCTTTGTTGTATATTTTGACAGATTCATTATTGTTTGTCCATATTTGATTCCAAATTATTAAACAGATATCTTCATCTGTAAAGTTCACTGTTTTTTGCCCTAATTTAAACTGACATTTTCTCCGGATATATCTTCTTATTACTGAAACAACATTGTCATCAAACTTCTTGACATCTTGCTCTTGAACCTTGTTGGTAACAATACTTTCAATCAAAATCCAAAAAAGGTATTTTTTTTCAGTTCTGTTATTTGCTTGTTAGTGAAATTGATATTCTTCAGTAGTCTCACAGCTGCGAGAATGTTAGAGCGGTATTGTGGAACGTAGTTCTCTTTCAGTCGGGAATTAGATTCTTCTTTTTTTTGTGATACTTTTTCAATCTTTACTTTTTTATGACTCGCTTTTTTTGGGATATCTTCAAGGACTCTCTTTCCTCATACCTTGGCCATTGCTACAGTATATAAATTTATATGTTTCAATTGAAGAAAAACAAACACTATATATTTGTCTAAATAAAACATGAAACAGATATAATTATCTGCTTTAAATTTACAAGTTTTAAATAAGACTGATAAATTTATCTGTTAAACAATAACACATTAAGCGTGAGCTCAAAGGGACAGATAAATTTATCTGTACATATTTAAATGTACTTTCAAATGCACAGCTAAATTTATCTCTACCATTTTAACGTTATTCAAATCGTACAGGTTAATTTATCTGTAGACATTTTTGTATTCTTTAACGATACAAATAATTTTATCTGTACACTTTAAATGTAATTTTAAATGCACATATAAATTTATCTGTTCATTTACATAACTTCTCATGTATTTTCAAACAAGATAAATGCATTTATCTTTTCATTTACATAACTTCTCACGTTATACAAACAAAACAGATAAATTTATTTATGCCATTTTAATGTTTTTCCAATCGTACAGGTAAATTTATCTGTAAGCCTTTTACATTCTATTAACGATACAGATAATTTTATCTGTGTACTTTTAAAGTACTTTCAAATGCATAGATAAATTTATTTGTTCATTTACATAACTTCTCACGTTTTTCAAACAAAACATATACATTTATCTTTTCATTTACTTAACTTCTCACGTTATTCAAACAAGACAGTTAAATTTATTTGTGCCATTTTAACGTTCTTTAAATCGTACAGGTAAATTTATCTGTGAATATCTTTACATTCTTTAACGATACAGATAACTTTATCTATACACTTTAAATGTATTTTCAAATGCACAGATAAATTTATTTGTTCATTTATATAATTTCTCACGTTTTTCAAACAAGACATGTACATTTATCTTTTCATTTACATAACTACTTCTCACGTTGTTTAAACAAGACAGGTAAATTTATTAGTGTCATTTTAACGTTCTTCAAATCATACAGGTAAATTTATTTGTGGACATTTTTGCATTTTTTAACGATACAAATAACTTTATCTGTTCACTTTAAACGTGCTTTCAAATGTACAGATAAATTTATCTGTTTATTTACATAACTTCTCACGTTTTTCAAACAAAATAAATATATTTATTTTTTCATTTAATTAACTTCTCACGTTGTTCAAACAAGTCAAGTAAATTTATCTGTACCATTTTAACGTTCTTCCAATCGTACATGTAAATTTATCTGTTGACCTTTTACATTCTGTTAACGATACAGATAATTTTATGTGCACACTTTAAATATGCTTTTAAATGAACAAATAAATTTATCTATTTATTTACATAACTTCTCATGTTTTTCAAACAAGATATATTTATTTATCTGCTTATTTACAAAACTTTTCACGTTGTTCAAATAAAACAGCTAAATTTATATGCTTATTTGTTTAGTCACAATACGAAATATGTATTTATCTTTCTGTTTCGAACAATAAATCGTTTTAGTAGGTTAAGTAAAGTGAGAAATACACGATTATCATCACGTCTTTAATTAAATTCGTGTTTATTACTTGAATTGATAAAAAAGTAATTATGAAATAAAAGAGAAATCACAGATAAATTATTTTCATTATAAAAGTGTACATAGTTAATATATCGATACTGAAGAACGAGTAGAAAAGATTCACTATTATCGCATTTTTAGTGAAATACGAGTTGAGTAGTTCAATGAATGAAAATTTATGATAACACGAAGAACAAATTGCAAATAAATTCGTTCTCTTTAAAAAAGTGAACAAATAACTCATAAAATCGTTCTCGTTGAGTAAGTGAAAAAGATGAAATACGTGAACTGAAGAATGAGTACAAAATTTAACCTTAACTATGCAATTTGATTAAGTCGATTTCAGGTTTGAGTTGAAATCCGAATTAACGACGAATGAGAATATGTTTTTTCGAATTGCAAATAAGTTTAGTGCGATTTTTGCTTCAAATGTGAAATGAGAGATAGTGAATAGTACCGTTATGAATTGTAACGTGCAAACTGACATGCAAAACGTAGTTAAGAGTATTTTCAGGAGAACACGAATTTTTTAAATTTGTTGGACCTTCCGCGGTAAAATATTAGTTTATAGGCCTAATGTTGATTGATAATGTATATATGAACTTCTGGCTGAAAAATCTTTTTTTAATTATTTAGAGCAATGACATTTAAAAATAATTTTTCTTAGTCTCTCTTAATTCCAACTATAATCAGCACAAAAATATATATATGTCAAAACTAAAAAGGTTAATTAAGTATTAGTCTTATTTATAAGATGTGTAAAAATTTTAATCCTACTATTAAATTTTTTAAAACTCTAGTCCTACTTTTAAACGTCATTCTAAAATAGAACAAATATACACATCTCTTCCAAAATCACATCTTCAAAAATTACATCTGCAAAATCACCCCCGCACAATATATATTACACACTTTATACTTTCTCATCTTGTTATTGAACCTCAATATTTTCAGAGGAACTCAAAAATCATTAACATAAACGGGAGCACCATGAATCCAAGAAATCCTACAGATTAATAACCCGGATTTAAAAAATAATGAAAACAACATACTTTTGGAAGCGACATTATTATATAGAAGCAGTTTAATGCATCTTACTTCCATGGAAGAGAATCAGGATATGTTATATGACTGGTAATTTTGACTCCGGCAATTTATACAAAGAAATTAAGGTTGTCTACAAAATATTACGATGTAATGTTTATTAGAGCATATTAAAGCGGTGTAATGAAAGATTTCTCAATTTCGTCAAGAATTAACTCATCGGAACGTTAAATGGGAAAAACAACTGCCTCTTCTTGGCTACCTGACACTGAAATATAGGATCATACAACATAGTCATCACATTTCAATCTGCCAACATTATGGAATGAAGGCCAAAAGAGTGGCTAGAGATAAATGGCTTATTCATTACAATGGAAGATCATATCCTCGGAGGTATGTAGAATCTACACCAGACTCCCGCACCAATGCCACTCGCCCAGTTCTCACCACCTTCATGGAAAAATCACAACCAAGTATGCAGAAATGCAAAAGAAAATTTTAGAAGTTAAAAAGATCGTCTATTGCAAGACATTCTAATAAACGAAATTTTAAAGTTGACAGCTACTGACAAATAATTTGAAGAATTTTCTGGAAAAATGAAGGGTTGCACCTAAATAAAATCAAACACTTGAAGAGACATTCAAATGAGCCTCATACCACAAGCATGTATTTGACAAGACATTATTCATTCATTTAACTATAGAACATTATTAAGATCTGTAATGCCCAAGCCACTACAAGATGGATCCCAGTCAGTTTAAATCCATTTACGAAATCCATCATTATCAAACACTCTTCAGTCATTTAACTATAGTACCGAGGTTAGATAGGATGAACTAGCAGTGATATTGCTAGATAGGATGAGCTCGCAAATCTTTCCCAGTGCCCTAGGTCACCCAGGACATGGGTCATTCTTATATGCGTAGATAGGATGAGCTAGCAGTGATATTGGATATATCTTGAGTTTTATTTGCATAATCATGGTATCTTGTTAAATATATATCCTTATAAGTTGAAAGATACAATTGTGCAGTATAGATGTGTGCAAAAATGTATAACCATGATATGAAATGGCTTCAAACTAAGTGATTGAAAATAACTTTAAGCATATGAAAGATGAGTAGTGATGTTCCCGTGTTTCACTAAGTGGCTTATAGTAGTGTGGTTTGAATGCATCTAAATGACTAGTCTTTTAATCAAGGGGCTTAATTGACTTAATGTTAATTTTTGTTCGGTTTGAAAACCTTATTTGAATTGGTAAACTAGATTAACTAAAATTAAGCATACTTACATAGATTAATTAAGATCACCATGATTAGCTAAGATAATCGATATTAATTAGCCTAACTATGATTAACTGATACTAATTAAGTTAGAATTTTGATGAAACATGCACCTCATTAAGTGTCATGCTTTGGGAAAAAGAGAGACAATTGACTCTCCAATGTTTTTCAAGGAATAAAGAGAACATAAAAGAGTGGAAGGTGCTAGATTCATCAAAGTTTTCTACAAAGAGGGCTATTTGCCTAGAGGGAAAAAAAAAGGAAAATGAAGAAAAGATTGGAAAATTAAAGGGCCTTTTATTCCTAACTTCGAATTGAGGTAAAATTTCTTATTTCTAGTCTTGCTTATACCTTAATCTGAGAATTACCAGATTAAAATGGATTAGAATTAGTAATTGAAGAGGATTTAGTATAAACCATAATTTAGAGAGCACTTCAATGGATGTCATTAATCACATACTCCACCTGATGGTGTGTACTTTGGTAGTCAGGGACCAGGGGCAATCTTAGAGGTAAAAGGATGGCAATGGAGAGAAGGAAAGCACAGCTAGGCATGCAAGAGACAAACCCATAGTTCAAAGATACTTTAAGTATGCAAGAGCCAACCCTTACATTGGATGGTGGAGGAGAGGGATCTAGCTCACCTAAAGAACAGGTGGCCTGTTCTCATTTGCTTGACAGATTAGAGGCGACACAACTTCCTCTATAAATCCAGACATTACGCATCAGGGTTTCGTATCCTAGGACTTGTCGAAGTTGCGATGATACATAGAAAGTCGTATCATGAAGACTGTGAAATGGTAAATATGAAACGTGCTCCAAGATGTAATCCATCGTTATAGCCTCGAATTCACTTGCCTCCTTTGATCCTGAGCAAGAATCCACATGATCTACTCTCAGCCTAGGATATTGCAGGAGGCATGAAGTATGACTAACCACGTTAAAGGTATTAGGCTAAATGAGCTTAAGATGTCCCTGCGTGTGGATGGGCTAGCGGCCATGATTTGGAGGCAGACATCACAAACAATGCCTTAGGAAGATGTAAGTTAGACTGTCGACTGGACTATGAGACATTGAGCCAAAATATATCCAAGCAACCGAGCAGTTGACAGCACTATTAGAGACATTGGGTCTCTAGGATATTGGAGAGTCATGGGTGAGCTAGTCTGGCATATGCCCATTGGCCAAAGTAGGGTGTATCAAAATTGTGCTACCATCGAGTAAAAGCTTAGTTCACTACAAGTAAAGCATGGGGTAGTGGCCATACTTTGGAAGCAGTCACCACGAGCAATGCCATCAGAAGATGTGAGTTAGTCTGTCGACTGGACTAAGAGGCATCAGAAGATGTGAGTTAGTCAAGAGCACTATTAGAGACATTGGGTCTCTAGGATCTTGAAGAGTCGTGGGAGAGATGGTATGGCATAGACTCGCTGGTATGGCATAGACTCGCTGGCCAAATTAAGGTGTATCAAAACTGTGCTGCCATTGAGTAAAGCTCAGTTCTCTACGAGTAAATCATGGGTTAGTGGCCATGCTTTGGAGGCAGTCACTACAAGCAATGCCATAGGGAGATGTGAGTTAGTTTGTGGAATGGACTTAAGAGCCAGCGAGTCAAAGTGCATCCAAGCAACCGAACAGTCAAGAGCATTGTTAGAGACATTGGATCTCTAGGATATTGAAAAGTTATGGTTGAGGTGGTCTCGCGTAGGTCCAATGGCCAAATTAGGATGTATCAAAATTGTGCTTCCATCGAGTAAAGCTCAGTTTTCCATCGTTTGGCTTGCCTTAAGGTACTTTTTCCAAGGATATTGGGGACAATCCATGTTTGGGATAGTCTACAATCCAACGATTAGGCTAGGCAAAGAAAGTGGCTTTCTCACTAGGCAGCGATGGACCCATGATGTGAAATGAAGTTCCACATTACCTGAACACAAAAGTAATATGCAGTATATAAGCGTGAGAACACCATCAACTTAATAACTAGCTTTTAAAGTTGAGTTCTACCGAAAACCGTGTATCATGGTATCAGAGCCAGAGTACCAAGGATGGATAAGGTGCGTGTCTTTAACCTGCACGCAACATATCCTGTCAAATGAGGATACTGTGCGTCAAGAAGGGTCTGAAGCGAAGTCCACCATTCCCTAAGTATAAAAGTAAGGTACAGTATGTAAGCATGAGGCACCCTCACCTCAATAGCTTGATTTTTGAGGTTGAGTTCTGCTGAAGATCGTGTAACAGATGGCACATTCACAGAAAGCGATGGAATTGCGACGGCCCACTCGTAATAATATAAGACAGAGTTCTTCGAAGGTGGCACGTGGCAATGGCTTTCTCTATACCCAACGTATAAAAAAGATTTTATTTGCTCACATATACTTTAAAGCGTAAATTACATTTACATCCCTTGACATTGATTGAAAATCCAATCAACCCGCTTCATGTTTTTGAAATTACACTGATCACCTTTCTACTTCACCTTTTATTACGCATTCCCCTTGTAAAAGTTTACCGCCAGTTGACTAGAAGTGAGAAAACAAAAAAGTTCTAATGTAAACAAATCTTTCATATTTATTTCCTATTTTATACTAAACTACAATATCAATACCCTATCTTTCCCTTACCCTAAGAAAATGAAGAAAATCTAATGGAACAAAAAATAATAATAATAACAGTCCATCACTTCATACCCCTCATCTCTTTCTCTCCCCCTCCAACTTCAATTGCTTCTCCTTCCCCACTCTACACTGACCCAATCAGCCAGCACCACTACCTCCTTACCTCTTCTGACTGCTCAATTTCCCATTCCAGTTGTTAACCAAAAGGTTTTTATAACTGTTGGGATTGTCAATTTTATTCAATACTCATTGTAAGGGTTCTCTTCCCATTATATAGGAATATTGAAGCTAATTACATAGCTGATTTTTCACAATTACAGTAAGCATATGGAAGCTAATATATACAGGTAATCACAATATACAACAAAAGAATCATTACCATAAATAGATACTAGATACGCTAGATAATCTGCTGACTAACATCCTCACTCAAATTGATGCGGGACAATCAAGAAGCATCAATTTGCCCACGAGAAATTGATGGCGCTGACGAGTCATGGCTTTCGTAAAGATGTCAGCAATCTGGAGATAAGTGGATATATGAGGAAGAGAAATGACACGAGAGTCCAGTGCCTCCCGAATAGAGTGACAATTAATCTCGATATGTTTCGTGCGCTCGTGAAAAACAGGATTAGCAGCAATCTGAATAGCACTAGTGTTGTCAGCATGGAGAGGAGTGGGATCAGGCTGAGAGAAACCGAGCTCAG
>JAUMHN010118614.1:0-24120 GCA_032360265.1 Heliamphora ciliata
GTTAAGTCAAAGACTGAGCTCAAGTTCTGATGTCAATTTTTAGAACAAGGCAACCCAAGAAGGGGGTGAATTGGTTTTTTTTTTTAAAATAAATAACAATCTAAAAAAATTTTCAATACCCTTTTAATATTGCAATCAAATAAAGCAAATTAAGCAAAAATATTGAAGCAATGCAAATATTAAAAAATGAGGGATAGATCGATAGAACCGGACGCCAAGAATTTATAGTAGTTAAGCTTTATCTTAACTTACGTCCACTCCTCAAGTTCTCCCTTGAGTATTTTCACTATATAGAATACTTCACAGGCGTATTCCAAGTCTTTATAATCTTCAAGACTTCGCTTGAATGAGCTGAATGTTTGCGGGCACATTCACAAGCCTAACAGCTTCAAGAAGATCCTATGAAAATAAGTTCATGTTTACTTTTAATCTCTGTTGAACTCTTCTTTAATGAGTTTTGCTCACTCACTCAAAGGATAAATGGTGACTCACCCTTGATTACAATAAATGAAGAGCAATAATGAGAATCACTCACTCTCTTTACAGAAAAGATTTATAATAAATGAGATGGTAAAGAGAAATGATGAATAAGAGCTGGAGATTCAGCAATAAATAGGAGTTTGAGATTTTTGAGTTTGATTCAAGCAATAGAATAGTAAATTTAAGTCTCCAATTGAAGTAAATACTGAGAAGTTACTCTTTATATAAGCTCTTGTGCATTTATGACCATTGGAGGTAGGTGGGGGCAATAAATGCCAAAAATTCAGCAGTTGAGATCTACCGCGAGTTTGAATTTCCGTCGTAGGTGTTGACACAAATACCTTTGTGTCGACACAAAATGTCTAGAGCAGGATCCCTTAAGTTAAGTGGTTGGGTCGACACAAATATTTTGAGGGGTCGACACAATTTTGCACTCTACCTTACCGACATTATGGTGTCAATACAATTGGATCTGGTGTCGACTCGTTTGAAACTTCAGCATCTGGAGGAACCACTTTGTGTCGATTCAACTTGCCTTTGGTGTCGACACGAATTTTTACAAGAAATCTCAGTTCTTTTGTATCAACTCATCTTCAGTTGGTGTCAACTCAAATGTACTTTCGAATCCGAGAAGAGGCACTTTGTGTCGACTCATGTCTTCTTTGGGGTCGACACTAAATTTTGTAGGCAGCCTCGGGACTTTTGTGTCGACTCATTCTTAGTTGGTGTCGATACCTCAAAATTTGTAGGTGGCCTCAGTTGTTTTGTGTCGACACAATTTTTATTTGTGTCGACCCAAACTTTCGGATACCAAAAGTGAGGATCACTTTTGTGTCGGCACAAAACTAATTTGTGTCAACTCTTTTTGAGTCCTAAGAGCATCGGCTCTTTTGTGTTGGCACAAAACTTGTTTGTGTCGACACTATCGTTTTGATACCAGAAGATCAATTTCATACAAATATTAGGGTGTCAAACTATTTGATCAATGGGTGTTGACACACTTGATGAGATTCAAGTATACTTTGCCTTAAAAGTGTTTGACTATTTTTCAATTGGTTTCAACACAAAATATTATCATTTAAGAATATGTGAGTGTTTTAATCATTTTGAGAGTTAAGTCATTTTTTTGGCTAAAGGTGTCAACTTAATTGTTCAAAATGTATTAACACTTTTATTTTAAAAATATAAATTATTATCCATTTAAATCCATTTATTCTTAGAAAATAAATTATGAAAATAATCAAAATCAAAAATAAAAAGCCCTTGGGCTAACATTATTTATAGGGAACGTTAACGACATCTTTGAAGGAATAAACTCGCCTCGTCATGCTCGAATACGTTAATTTATTTCCACCCTCAATATCATTATGATCAAAACCCAATACCTCTTTGAGGAAACCATCTAAGATACTTTCATAAAACACAAGACGACGAAAACATACCAAGGAACCAAGCTTAATAAGGACACTAAGATTAAGTTCTCCTTAGATTTGTGCCCTGGACCCAACCCACTTCAAAGACCCAAAGGAAATAAGCTAAGAATCCAAAAAATTTAAACTAAACAGCTGAGAGTGTCACCTTAGAAAATCCCGATGTCACGAGAAAAAAAATGAGATTATGACCCTTACTCCAGTTAAAGACTTGCTCAAGATTACACAAGGAAACCACTGCAGAATAACGACAACAACCAAGGGCAAGAAAAGTGTGGCCCTAGTCTTGGGGGACCGTTAGAACGTAGAAGAAGTAGTTGTAACCTCTCTCTAGCTACTCCTTACGAGTGTACATAGAAGTTGACTCAATTCGATGCAAATTTTTATATACCGTCCCACTTTGAAGATACATCGTGACCCAGCTTATATCCTGACACGATGACCTGTGCAATTGGGTCAGAATCTAACTTACGAAGAATGATCCATACGCACTATGAATCGACAAGAGAAACGATTTCGCAATAAAGTAATACCACTCGTCAAAGTATGATGGGACAACCATTCTGGAGGAGAGCAACGTGGAAAAAAAAAACTGACATGAGAGACAAGGACCCAAAACTTTTCATGTAAGGTACAACGTTTTCTAATATAATCCGAGTGAAGTTTGAAGGACCAAACTTCTAAAGGTGGGAAGAATTTAATATTTTAGAAAAAAAAAATTATAATTAATTAAATTAAATAAATAAATAAATAAACAAATAAATAATAATAATCATAATGGTTATAATCTTTACATTAATTAGTATCCGTTACAAAATTTGAAATTCAAATAAAAAGAAAGTTTAGCTTAATCTTTGATATAATATAAAAACCTAAGTTTGATAAAATATTTTAAGCTAAAAATAATAAATTCTATAAAATAAAACTAAATTTTAACAAATAAATTAACTATGAGGTTTTGTAAGTTTTAAGTTAAAAATTTAAAAAAATTGTTATAAATTTCTAACTAAAGTTTAAGAAATAAATTAAATAATAAGATTTTTATAAGTTAAATAAGATTGTATTATGAAAATTTATATGTTAGATAGAATTTGTTAGTTTTATTTTAAATAAGCTTTTTAATGATAATAATAATAATTACATTAATAAATTTTTAAGTACGACTATTACGCACATTAGTATGAAAAATGATGATGTTTAATTACAATAACAATATATATATATATATGTGTGTGTGTGTGTGTAATAATGATAATAATAATATTTACATATATATATAATTAAAATAATAATGTTAGTCATTAAGGGTGTATAACCGGCGGATTAATGGAATTACCGGTGTTTTAAAATATCATTACTGAGCCATTAATTTGAGCTTTAACTTGAGCCCCGTTGCCTTTTGCCTTCAGTATATGTAACACATATTTGTATTAGGGTTGCACAGATAACTGCCTCAGGTGTGTGAAGAGTGAGAGTGGAAAAAAAAAGGAAAAGAAAAACAAGCAGGCGCCGCACACAGCCCTGACCCCCGACACCCAACCGCCCCACGCCGCCGGCCACCTCTGGTGCCGACATCACCGCCGTCCACTGTCACCAACCGCCCCCCCCCCCCCCCCCCCCCTCTCTCTCTCTCTCTCTCTCTCTTCTTTTCTAGAACAGCCACCACCACCACCACCACCACCACCACCACCGGAGGTCACCGGTGACCACTCTCTCTCCCAACATCTCTTTTCTCTCCCTTTCTTCTCTGTATTTTCTGGAACAGCCACCACCGGAGGCCACCGGGACCACCACCGGCGCCTCCGACACACCCCAGAACCCCCTATACAACTCCGACAGTCACCACCATCACACATGCGCTAAATCGGTTACCACTGTCTCGCACCACCACTGCCACCACCCACTGCCACCATCACCCGACACCATCTGGACCACCTTTTTGACACCCTAACGTCGCTAATGAACGGCTCTGATCGCCAGTTAACTGCTCCGGCAAACCCGAACCAGAAAATTATCATTTTATAAATTGTTAAAAAAATAGTTTCTCGGGCTAACTTTAGACGATCACAGCCGTCACTTTGGGGCTCTGTTTCGACTACCGTAAGTTTGGTTAGATTCACCTCATGGCCACCTATGCGTAGCCATGAACAGCCGTCAAAATCGACGTCTGAATTGCGCAACCGGAGCCGCCGAAGTTTGACGGAGGAACCCGAACCCAAGCGGCCAAACCGCGCCTGTGCATGCGCGATTCTTCCATGCACTGATGCACAACCTGGGTATGTTTGGAACGCCCCGATTGGTTGCTTGTTTTTGTTTTTAGGCTTTTTAATTATTTAAAATAAGATTTTTAATTTTCTTTTACCAAATATTTTATAAAAAGTCAAAATAAGATTATAAAGGTTTTCACAAAATGTTTACACTTTTACATATTATGAGGAGAATGAATTTTAAAATGAAACAAGAATATTGTAAGAAAAATAATAATAAAATAGGATTTTATTAATTTCATGGAAAATTGTACTTTTATGCATAAAACCTTGGAAAAAATTTTATTAAATAAGATGAATTAGTTATATTAAAATATTATAAGTTTTATAAATTTTATAAAAGTGAGGCTTTTAAATTAAAAAGTTAAATATTTTACCTAAAGAAATTAAAATAAATAACCAAATTATGTTATTTTGCTAGTTAATGAAGATTAATATTTTATAAAATTTAACTAAATAATTAATATAGATTAATCCACTTATTTGATACAAAATAAATATTTTAAAGATAAAAAGGTTTTAATAAAAATAAAAATATGTATATAATTTATCTTGAAAGTTAGATAAAATAAAATAACTAAAATAATCTAAGATCTCGAACTTTATAATTTTTAAATTGTCTAGATTATAAGGTTTACAATAAAAACTTAAACTGAAATTTATTTTATAAAAGTCTCTATATTTTTGAAGTTTAATTAAATGTTTTAAATTAAAAATGATAGATTAAATTATAAGATTTATAATAAAGATTTAATCTATACACTTAAGAAAAATATTAATAAAATTACACCTAAATAAAGAAAGTCATCAGAAATACAAGGTAGTAACCAAAAGTTTTCTTTGTATGTATCATGTAGAGTCTTACAAACGCAATAATTGAATAATCTTGCTATCTAAGTGAGTCTTTGATATCTAAATTATACTACCAAAGAATGATCAATAAAACTCAATTCACCTATTCTTGAGTTTTTGTTTAACGGAAATATTGGATATATTATACTACCAAAGAATGATCAATAAAATATTATAATTGAATAAAGATGAATGAAAACTATTTAATAAAAGAATGATCGGTTAAACGGCGTCTTGGCCACTGAAGAACGTTAAGCGTATTAGCGAGGCGATGCAATAAATGTGGAGCCACGGCAGGTGGCTATAAAAGAATGATCATGTCCACGTATTAATTGTGGGGTCGCTACCTACTGAATTCTGGCTAACCGTTTGAAACATATCATTCTAACATTATTGTTAATTCTAGGCAACCCAAGAATAAGTGAATTTAGTCTTTAAAAAATAAATAACAATTTTAAAAAAATTTTCAAAAACTTTTTAATAAAGCAAACAAATATAGCAATTTAATCAAATATTAAAACAATGCAAATATTAAAGAGGTTAAGGATAGAGAGATTAAATCGGATACCAAAGATTTATAGTAGTTCGGCTTCTTCCAAATCTACGTCCACTCCTCAAGTTCTCAATTGAGTATTTCTACTATATAGAATGTTTCACGGGCATATTTCAAGTCTTTACAATTTCAAGACTTCGCTTGAGTTAACGGAATATTTACGAGCACATGCAAAAACCTAACATAGCTTCAAGAAGAACATACGAAAAAAATCTCCTATTTTCTTTTAATATCTCTTAAACTCTTCTTTGATGAGATTTATTCACTCACTTAAACGATAAAGAGTGACTCACCCTTGAATATAATAAATGAGAAGTATTAATGAGAAACACTCACTCTCTTTACAGAAATAATTTATAATAAATGAGAAAATAAAGAGAGATGAGAAACAAGAGCTGGAGATTTAGTAATAAATGAGAGCTTGAGAATTCTGAGTTTGATTCAAGCAATAGAACAGTAAATGTAAGTCTCCAATCTTCTTAAATGCTAAGAAGTTACTCCTTATATAAGCTCTTGTGCATTCATGACCGTTGGAGGTAGGTAAGAGCAATAAATGTCAAAAATTCAACCGTTGAGGTCTGCCGCGAATTTGAGTTTCCGTCGCCGGTGTCGACACAAATACCTTTGATGTCGACACAAAGTGTCTAGGGCAGGAATCTTCAAGTGGTTAGGTCGACACAATTTTTGCAATCCACCTTACCAATATTATGGTATCGACACCTTTGGATTTGGTGTCAACCCTTTTAAACTTCAGCATCTGGGGAGGACTATTTGTATCGACTGATCCTGCCTTTAGTGTCGACACTAAATTCTATAGGAGGCCTCGGTATATTTGTGTCGACACATTTGAACTTTGGTGTCGACACCAAAATTCTTCAAGCGGGTTCGAGACTTTTGTGTTGACTCATCTTCAACTTTGTGTCGACACTCAAAATCTACAGGTGGTCTTGGTTGTTTTGTGTCGACATAATTTCTATTTGTGTCGACTCAAAATTTCGGATACCAAAAGTGAAACACTTTTATGTCAACATAAAACTAATTTATGTCGACTCAATTTGAGTCTTGAGAGCTTCTGCTCTTTTGTGTTGATACAAAATTTGTTTGTGTCGACACTGAACTTTAATATCTGAAAGTAATTTCACGAAACTGTTAGGGTGTCAAACTATTTGTTTAATAAGTGTTGACACACTTGATATACTTCAAGTGTACTTTACCATAAAAGTGTTTGATTTATTTTTCAATAGAGTTCAACACAGAATATTCTTAATTAAGAATATGTAAGTATTTTAATCCTTTTGACAATTAAATCATTTCTTTTGGTTTAAGGTGTCAACTTAATTGTTCAAAATGTGTTAACACTTTCATTTTGGAGATATAAAATAATATCCATTTAAAATCTATCTTGTCTTAGAAAATGAATTATGAAAATCATCAAAATCAAAATAAAAAGTTCTTGGGTTAACAATCTCCTATTTTTTTATGATTACAGCCATATTAGTATTTTCTAAAAAATATTTAAAAATATTTTTCAATAAGGGTTTTTTCCTTATCAATATACCTTAAATAACAAATACAATTATAATGGCTAAGCATTCAACAAAGTAAAAACATACATTTTTTATATGTTTTGTAACAAAAGATCAAGAAACATTCTGAATTTATTAAAACTTGTGCAATATATCAAATATGTGCAAAGTGATTTGTAATCCAAAACACATGTCCAAATATTCATAATAAGAAATATTCAACAATCATTCATAGGCAAATGAACAGAAAATAGACAAGTACATACATAGGTATTCATTCAATCATAAAAAAATATTTCTACACATCCATCTAGGACATCCAATGTAAATGTTTTCAAACAACCATTCAAACTAATTAAGCAACACATGCAATCAACCTAAAAAAATGTCTATTAATTGTTACATCTTCACCTTCAATAAAAAACTTAAAGAAATGTTTATTTTCAACTTCTCTTCTCCCTTCTCTCTTTCTCCCCTTCACTCCTTTACCTTCTCCTCTTTTATAATCTTAAAAAAAAAAAGGCTACTGGTCATCCATGAATCTTTTAAAATCCTACTTCTCCTTTGCTTTTTGCTTGCTAGTGGAGGTCCGTTCCTTTGTTGCTTGTGCTCGCTCATCCTTAGCCTCAGCAGCAACCATTGCTTCATACCGGGTGGCTAATGCAAGGTCTGCTTCCCGTTTGAGACGCGCTGCTTTTTCTTTCTTTGTTTCTTTGGGCTTGAATTATTTTGCCCAGACTTCTTTGATCCACTGTAGGTGTTCTTTCACTTTTTGAGAGTTTGCTTGAACAACCATGACCACTCCTTCGTCGTATTCTTTTCTTATTTGCTGTAGGATTGCATTGTTCGCGTTAACAATGGAGACTATGATGTCGTCCATTGTTCGACACAATGATCGTCCAACGTCAGTGGCTCTTTCTACCTCTTTACGGAGTGTGCGGTTAGATTTGTCAAGGTGCTTTACTTTGTCAAAAAGGTCATAAACAAAATGATTGAGATCAAAAAAATCTTGGTCAACCTTGGCTTGAAAGAATGACAAGGAAGATGATAGAGACTTGATCAAAAACACTACTTCTGTTAAATCAACAGAAATAGGAGCAGATGAGGATGTGGGTGGAGCAGATGCAAAAGCAGGAGGAGGAGGAGCAGAAGATAGACCAGGTGTGTCAAAAGGTCCATGAACATCAGGTTGAGAGGGAGGAGAATCAAGATCTATAGGAATAGTTAAAATATCTCGAGGAGGAGGAGGAGTAGTCCTGGCAGATGAGGGGGTCCCACAACGAGAGATGGTCCAGACACCATTAACATTTGCAATTTGCATATATTTTAGTGATGAACTACCATACAAGTCGTGTTTTGAAAAGGCAACAACATTTTCCTCAAATAAATCAATGGCAAAAAACTTGGGTGAGATACATCCCGCGAGGGAGAGAGGAGTTTGACTTACTGTGTGAGTGAAGCATGTGAAAAATAAACAAAAAACCTAAATCTAGGTTTTTCTGTTCAAGAATACACCACACTATGAAAATGTGCATATATGTAGCGTCACCAAGTTTTTTCATTTGGGATAAAAAAATGTGATTTACCATGTGATGCAAAATGCGCATTTCTGGCATTAGAGAATTAGCCTCTAAGGGTTTGGTAGGGTGTCATTCTCAAAAATGTTCATGAAAGAATCAGAGAAAGAGAAACCTTCAACCTCAATAGGTTTCTGATTATGATAAACATAAATATCCCCTTCGAGAATCCCAAGAATTTCATCTAGAGAGTAATGAGTCAGAACAATGTCTACACCATTCACCTATGTGGTGATGGTGGTGGTCGAAATCAGAGATATATGAAAGTGAGCATAAAAGAATTTAATCAAAGTGGGATAGTGTGGTTCTTTGATTTGAAGGAGCTTTTCCACCCAAGGCTTGAAAATAGATCCTTAAATCTCATTTCAATGAATCAAAGAAAGAAAAGTCCATAGAACCCGTCTCCACAATCTGTGGGGAAGGTTTGTTTGCTACCACCTTGCCCAGGACCGAGACTCTTCAGAATTGGAAAGGCGTGGCCCTAGAGCTCTCCTACCTCCAAAACGAGCGCCACCCCTATCACGAAAATGGTATCACCCACCCCCTCTCCCACGCATACCTGCATTTTGACGAAAAATCGATTCCCGAAAGGGGTCCTCATGTTCATCAGAAAACCTCTCAATCTTATGTTGAACAGCTTCCACAGACGTATTCTGGTTTACAAGTGTACTAGGGGTCCCGTTATATTTAGATCGAGCTACTGAATCTCGTCAACGGATTTCCTATGCTAGAGTGTGTGTTGAGCTAGATGCGGCCCGTCCTCTAAAGCACTCAGTTACTGTTAAGTGTGAAGGGGACACCATTTTAGTGGGCGTGGAATACCAAGGCTTACCTGCTATGTGCTCGCAATGCAAGGCTTTTGGTCATGACACTAAGAACTGCAAGTTGCCTAAACCGGCTGAAGCTCCCTCAGATTAGACTCAAGTTGGCCAGGGTAAAACTGTTGTTGGGGGCGTTTAGATTTTAGTGGTAGGACAGTTGGTCCCATCCTCGTCAAATCTTATTACATGTGAAATCCTTCCTCCAAAGGCTATGGAGAAGATTCCCGAAGATACAGCTGGAAATCAGAGGCTAGAGGAAGTTCTTATTGTAGCAGAAGAGACTCCGCAACAACAACTTGTTCCTGACAGGCAACCTGATCTGAGCACTGCAGTGATAGGGCGGTCTCCTCTTACCCGCAGCCAATCTGGTAAGGCGCTGGAGCCAACTCTAGTTGCGGGGGACGACACTGAGCAGGAACCTTTCACTCCGCTAGAGGATAGTGAGCCAGAGCAAATCTCCTCAACTCTCCGGAACCAGTCTGGTAGTAAAGTGAATAGCAGCAAGAAAAAGAAGAAAAGGTACCTCCGTTAATTTTTAATTTTTTTATGTTTAAAATAATATCATGGAATATCTGTGGTTTGAATAGTCAGGTTAAGCAAAAAGAATTGCGCTCTTTTGTTAGGAAAAATCAACCTAAGCTCATGGCTCTAAATGAGACTAGGGTCAAAGTTAACAAAGCTAATGTTATTTTTGAACACATCTGGTTGGGTCGGAGTTTTGCTCATAACTATAATTTTGGGGATTTGGGGCGGTTATGGGTGTGCTGGGATCCTAGTTTTGTCAATGTTCATGTTCTAAATTCTGGGGATCAATGGATCCATTATAAGGTCGATTATGTGGAGGAAAATGTTTCCTTCTGTGTTACTTTTGTGTAGGGTCTTAACACTCCGGGAGAAAGGTGTAGGTTATGGAGTAAAATTAGATCTTTGGCTATAGATCTTGCTACCTCTCTTTGGTTATTGATTGGCAATTTTAACGCGGGTAAGTACCCTTATGAGCGTTTTGGTGGGTGTGCGAAGTGGCCAGCCCATATGGATGATCTCAATAAATGCCTTTATGAGGCTGAACTTGATGATCTTAGGTATAGTAGTATTCAATTCACCTGGTCAAACAACCAACAAGAAGAGAATTTTTTTAAGTCTAAGATTGACCGTGCTTTAATCAATGAGGTCTGGGTGACTACTTTGCCCCAAACAAATGCTCTTTTTTGCCCTCCTAGTATCTCGGATCATGCGAGAATTGAGATCCTGCTTAACTTGGATGGTTTCAAAGCTAGGAAACCTTTCAAATACATTGACTTTTAGGCCAAGTGCCTTTAATTTTTGCCTTTGGTACGGGAGGTTTGGCAGGAGCAGGTGCCTGGCTCTGATTTGTTTCAGGTTACTAGAATGCTTAAGCTGTTGAAATCTAAGTTTAAATAGCTGAATAAAGAAACCTTTAGTGAGATTTCCACTAGAATTGTGTCTCAGCGCACAATTCTTGAGGATCTTCAGGTTAGATAAGATAAACACCGTGCTGACCGTGTCCTTGTGGGTCAGGAGAGGGAAGCCTGCAAGGCCTATATGGATTTAAGCCTGGCGAAGGAGAGTTTCCTTAAACAAAAGGCTAGAATTCAATGGCTCAACCTCAGAGATCAAAATTCAAAGTTCTTTTTCAAATCCATCAACTTTCAGCAGAATAGATCGCGTATCTCAATGGTTACTCGTGATGATGGTACAATCTGCACTAATCGTCAGGACATATCTGACCATATTGTTGGATATTATCAGGACCTATTGGGTTCTGCTATGTTTTCACAGGAAATTGCTGTCGAGGAGGTCCAGGACCTTATCCAGCACAAGTTGTCCCCGCAGAGTGCGGCGGCAATGGTTGGTGCGATTACTTCTAAGGATATTAGACAGACTATGTGGTCTTTGAAAGCTAATAAGGCCCCTGATCCAGATGAGTTTTCTGTGGGGTTCTTTAAGGATGCATGGGAGGTTGTAGGTGAAGATGTCATTAAAGCTATTAAGGGTTTTTTCGATTCGGGGTATATGTTGAGGGAAGCTAACACTACCCTTATTGCCCTTATACCCAACGTTCCCAATCCTTCGTCCATCAAGGAATACCGTCCTATTTCTTGCTGTAACACTATCTATAAATGTATTTCTAAGATCATTGCCATCCGAATTAAGGTATGACTATCTGAGATTATTTCTCCTTTCCAATCGCCTTTGTCAAGGGTAGGCATATTGCGGATAATATCTTCCTATCTCAAGAACTGCTTAGAGACTATCACAAACAGAATAAAGGCCCTAGATGTGCGCTCAAAGTTGATCTTATGAAAGCTTATGATAATGTTCGTTGGGATTTCATGGAAGTGGTTCTTAGATGCATGGACTTCCCTAATAGGATGATTGGTTGGATTAAAGAATGCATGACGACCCCCAGCTTCTCGGTAAGAATTAATGGGGAGCTCAATGGCTTCTTCCCGGGGAAGAAAGGCCTTAGGCAGGGGGACCCCCTGTCCCCTTTTCTTTTGTAATGGCTATGGAGGTTCTGTCTGGTCTTTTTCATAAGCATACCTCGGAGATGCCTTTTAATTACCACTGGCGTTGTAGCGAGGACAAGATTGTGCACCTATGTTTTGCTGATGACCTAATGGTTTTTTCGAGAGCCAATGTTCAGTCGGTTTCGGTCATTAGAAAAGTGCTACATGATTTTACTAGACTGTCTAATCTCTCTCCTAGTCTGCCTAAGAGTGATGTATAATTTTTTCGGGGTGGAGAGTCCTGTGAGGAAGGAGATTCTTGATACTCTCAACTTTCAGGAAGGTTTGTTGCCTGTGAGGTATTTGAGGGTTCCTTCGATTTCTACGAAGTTGGCGTATAAGGATTGTAAACCCCTTATTGATAGGATTGCCAAAAGGATTCAAGTCTGGACGAGCAAGTTTTTATCCTACGCGGGTAGGCTCCAATTTATTGGATCTATTTTGTTCTCTGTGCAAGTCTACTGGTCTTCCCTGTTTATTCTACCCAAGAAGATCTTTAAGGAAGTGGAAATCCTCTTGCAGGCCTTTTTATGGAATGGCCCTGAGTTGAAGTCCTCTGGGGCTAAGGTCTCGTGGGATGAGATCTGTGTCCCTCGAAAGGAAGGAGGGTTAGGTCTCAAATCCCTTGTTATGTGGAACAAAGCTGCAGTGGCCAAGCATAACCGGTTCCTTCTTAACGAAGGGGTCATCTCCCTTTGGTGTATGTGGATTAAATCCAATATCCTTAGGGGTAATTCCTTTTGGTTGGTGAAGATCCCTCAATCGGCTTCATGGTGCTGGCGCAAGCTCCTTCAGCTCCACCCTCGGATTAAACCCTACATCAAATACGAGATTAGTGATGGTAAGGACACCTTCTTGTGGTTGGATCCCTGGCATCCTTGGGGTTTCATTATTGAGGATAGGGGCCCTCGCATCATATATGACTCGGGGCTTAATCGGTTGGCAAGAGTACAAAGCTCTGTAAATGGGTGCAATTGGAGGTGGCATTCTACGGTCTCCATGGATCTTATTGAAATGGCTAGAGAGGTTCGTTACCTGCCTAATCCTTCCAAGGCTGATAACATCCGCTGGCTTCTCAATGGTGGGACGTTAGTTTTATCTTTTGGCTTGCTATTAGGGGTCGTCTTAGAACAGGGGATAGGCTTAGGCTATTTAGTCTAGATTGTGATTATGGTTGTAGTTTATGCTTAGGATTTCAAGAGTCTCATGATCACCTCGTTCTTAACTGTAGTTTTGCCTGTCAGGTGTGGGCTAGTGTGTTAAGTAAGTATCATCTTGTTTGTACCGAGACCTCACGGAGGGACTGGTGGTATCGCTTTGCGAGTAGTGGTGGTGGATCTGCCCTCAGTTCTATGGTCCGCAAGTTAGCCTTTTCTGTCACCGTCTACTGTATTTGAAAAGAGCGTAATTCACGCAAATTCCAGAGTAGGAGTCGTGATACTGAGGTGGTGCTCAAGGAGATTTGTGAGTTAATTAGGAGGCGGGTTTCCTTTAGACGTCGGGTTCTGGACACTCCTATCAACCATGATATTCAAGAGAGTTGGGGGTTACATCCAAATATCTTTGGTACTAACTGTTTTCTCCCTGTGCAGTGACGGGCCAGCTTTTCATGTGAGGTTTGGGATATTTTTTTGGAGCGCTGAGTTATACACCTTTTGAGAAAGTGTATGTGGGGTTTCTAACCCTTATTACATGTAAGTTTGCTTGTTTCCTGTGCAGATTAGCATGAAAGGTGTAATGGAGCTGTGAGTCTTGGGAATTTCCTTTTTGAGGGTTGAGTGATACACTTTCTAGTGCGAGGGATGTGAGGTTTTATTAACATTATAAACTGTGTTTGTTTCCTGTGCAGTTGCTGCAGATAGCTTTAGTGAGCTTTGGTTCTTGTCTATTTCTTGGAGAGCTGAGTGATACACTTGAGTGGAGTGTGTGAGGCCTATTCCTTATTTTGTCTCATATCTCTTTGATTCTCAGGTCCCGTGTTGCTGCTTATCCCCAAAGGAAAAAGCCTCGATTCTGAGGACCCATAGTCAGCATCCTCTTTGGCTTCGATTTTCGGTATGGATGCCATAGATTGTGGACTATTTTGGTTTTTGCTCATGTTTCACAGGCTTTGGTGGTTCCATTTGTGTATGGTGAACTTAACTATGCGGGTTGTGCATAGCCTTTATGGTTTTTTTTGTGTTTTTTTGATATTTTGTTTCTTTGGTCTCTCTCGTTTTAGCTGTCGATAGTTTGGCCTCTCGGTTTGGGGCTTTTCTCGGTTTTGTTTGTCGAGTGGTGCCTTTATTTGGTTTTGACCCTCCTTATTTTCTAGTTGTCCTTTGTTTCTATTATTTTTGTGTATATAGCCTTCCCCTTATGACTTTGTAAGGGTATGCGTGCGTGCGTGGGTGTGTGAGTGGGTTGATGTTGCTTGTTTGTTAATAGAGCTGCTGTTTGCCTCTTCTTCATGGGCCAAGTGGTAGCGACAGGATTTTTGGCTGGTTTGTTGGCTGGATTTTTTTGGATGTTTTGTTGGGGCTGGTTTATTTATTTGGTTTCTATGGTGCTATGGTTGTTTTGCATTGCTACGGGTTTCCTCTCTGTTTAGGCTTGGGTTGGATCCTTCTACTGGGGTTTGGTTGGATTTTGCTTGTTCCTGTATCTAGTTGGCTAGCAGGTTTTTTGGCTCCCTTTCTAGTGGGGCAGCTTTTGATGCACTGTTGGGATTCTTTATGGCCAGCTGAGAAGTGATCTAAGGTTGTCTCTTCTTTGGTTGTCAATAAACAGGGTTATTTTATGATTGATTTTGTATGGCTTAATGGCGCCGATTTCTCGCGCATTACTCATGTTATGGTCGGGGCATCGTTCTCTTGCCCTTTTGCTTGTTTGTGTTAGGTTCTTTTGGTTGTTGTTGGGTTATGGCTAAGCCTAAAGCCTGTTTTTGGTTGCTTCTAGATTTGTTTCATGGTGATAGTTGTAATGGCCTGGGGTTTGCCCATTGTATTCGTGTAATCTTTTTTTTCTTTTATAATACTTTTAATTACCCAAAAAAAAGAGAAATAAAGTTAGCGAATTTTGGGGATTTTGAAAGACATTACCTTCGACATGGCTACGTTTTTTGAAATCATTGCCGTTGCCGTTGACGTCGCTGTCTTCTTCTTCTTCGACGTCCTAGGGTTTGATGAACTTGCTTCGAGGAACCGTTTTGTGCCTTTACCCATCATTTTCGGAGGTATTTTGATGGATTTGGGTTGAGATTAAGGATTAAAGGAAGAGGAAGGTGAAGGGTCGACACAGGTTTTGAAAGAAAAAAGGGCGGGAGATGAACAGGTTTTACAGAGAGAGAGAGGGAACGAAGTGACGGTTCGGGTCTGACGTCTCTATATATAGACGTTAAGATTTGTGTCGACACAAATTATAATTAGTGTCGACATTTTTCTTCAAAAGTGTGGGTATCGAAATCAAGAAACCGTGTCGACACATTTTCAGAAGGTGTCGACACATTCGACTATTTAGGTTGACACGATTAAGCTTGGTGTCAACACAAATTTACTGAGAGTCAGGGAACTAAAATGGTGTTGACACTGAATAGAAGGGGTCGACACTTTTCTCACAGTGTCACTTCTATACAGTTTTGTGCCAACACAACACAATTGTGTCAATACTTTTTCAAGTGGTGTCGACACATTTTCATATATCAAGAAAGAACATCAAATGCTTTGAAATGCAATCAAACTATATGGTTAGTATAGCATATAAATCATGAATTAGGAGCACATAGCATACCAAGTTCTTTTCTTATATAACATATTCTTTCTTCATTTAAGGATTTTGTAAAAATATCCGCTAACTAGTAATCTGTGCCTATAAATTCAAGTTCGATGTTTCTTTTTTTCACATGTTCTCTTATAAAATGATTTCTAATCTCTATGTGTTTGGTTTTTAAGTGTTGTATAAGGTTCTTAGATATATTAATTACACTAGTGTTATCACATTTTATAGGAATATGATCTAAGTGAAAACTATAGCTTTCTAATTATTATTTCATCCAAAAAACTTGTGCACAACAGCTTTCAGCTGCAATGTACTCAGCCTCGACTGTAGACAAAGCCACTGAGCTCTACTTCTTGCTAAACCAAGAGATTAGTGAGTGTTCTAGGAATTGACAAGTACCACTTGTGCTTTTTTTATCTACTTTGCATACAGCAAAATCAGCATCTGAATAGCTAAATAACTCAAAAGCTATTCCTCTATGATAAACTAATCCTAAATTTTGTGTACCTGAAAGGTATCTAAAGATGCGCTTAACAGCGGTCATATGTGATTCTTTAGAAATTGATTGAAATTTAGCACACATACATACACTAAAATAACATCCGGACAACTAGCAGTTAAATATTAAAGACATCCGATTATACCTCTATAATGCTTTTCATCCACTGCTATGCCATCTTCATATTTGTCAAGTTTCATTGTAGGACAAATTGGAGTTCCCATGAATTTTGTCTTTAGCATGTCGAACCTCTTCAATATGTCCCTCGGGTATTTAGCTTGATTGATGTAGATCCTTTCTTGAGTTTGTTTAATTTAGAGTCCAAGAAAATAGTTAAGCTTACCCATCATGTTCATCTCAAATTCTCCTTGCATACACTTAGCAAAGTCTTTGCAAAGAGATTCGTTAGTTGCACAAAAAATTATATCGTCTACATAAATTTGTACAACTAGCATGTCATTTTCTTGAGACTTGATGAAAAAAGTGGTATTTATTTTTCCTTTTGAAAACTCATTTTCAATCAAAAATTTGTTTACCCTTTCATACCATGCTCTAGGTGCTTTCTTTAAACCATAGAAAGCTTTGGTAAGTTTGTAAACATGATTTGAAAAATCTAAATTTTTAAAGTAAAGAGGTTGTTTCACAAAAATTTCCTTCGAAATAAAACCATTTAAAAAGACACTTTTGGCATCCATTTGATAGAGTTTGAAATTTTTAAAGTATGCAAAAGCAAGTAACATCCTAATGGTTTCAAGCCTAGCCACAGGAGCAAACATTTTATCAAAATCGATGTCTTCTTCTTGATTGTAACCTTGGGCTACCAATCGAGATTTGTTCCTAAGAACTACTCCATTCTCATCCATTTTATTTCTAAAAATTCATTTTGTACCGATGATCTAATGTTCCTTAGGTCTTGTGACTAAAGTCCAAACTTTGTTTCTTTCAAATTGATTTACCTCTTTTTAAATAGTCAAGATCCAAAACTCATCGTTTTCGGCTTTCTAAAAATATTTTGGCTCAGTCTGGAAAAAGAATGCTAAATTACCACAAATATTATGTAGAAAAGACTAAGTTTTGTTACCTTACGATGGATCACCAATGATAAGATTTTTCGGGTAACCATGAGCATACTTCCACTCTTTTAGGAAATCAAAATTTTTTGGATTTACAGATTCAGCAATCTATTGGACTGTATTTTGTTGAGGATTTGAAACTTTCTCTTGATTTGGCTCTTTTTTTTTTGATGAAGATATCTTCAACACCTTTTTCTATGTCTAGCAAGTTATCTTTACAAAGATTTTTTGAAGAATCAAGGTTAGTTTCATAAAAAATAATATGTATAGATTCTTCAACAACTAGGGTCCTTTTGTTGAAAACTCTATACACTTTACTAAATATAGAATATCCTAGAAAAATACCTTCATCAGATTTTACGTCGAATTTGTCCAAAAATTTTTTGTTGTTTTTCAAAACAAAACATTTGCACCCAAAAGCGTGAAAATAACTTATGTTAGATTTTTTTCTATTCCATAGCTCATATGATGTTTTCTTGAGAGAAACTCTTATCATAGTTTTGTTTATGATAAAACAAACGGTATTAACAGCCTCGACCTAAAAGTATCGTGGTAGATTATTTTCATAGAACATTGTTCTAGCCATTTCTTCTAATGTCCTATTCTTCCTTTTAACAACTCCATTTTGTTGAGGGGTTCTAGGCTAGAGAAGTTATGGTTAATACCATTTTCATCATAAAATTTTTCAAAATCGTTGTTTTCAAATTCTCTACCATGATCACTTCGGATACTTGTAATTTGAAAACCTTTTTTATTTTGAACTATCCGAGACAGTTTTGTAAAAGAGACAAAGGTTTCATCTTTATGAACTAATAATAGCACCCAAGTATATCTAGAGAAGTCATCAACAATAACAAAGGCATATCTCTTGCCTGCAAGGCTTAAAGTCTTTATTGGACCAAATAAATCCACGTGCTATAGTTGTAATGGCCTAGAAATTGAAATCTTATTTTTAAAATGAAAAGAACTTCTAACTTGTTTACCTTATTGACGTGCATCACACACTTTGTCCTTTTCAAATTTGATTTGAGGTAACCCAATCAGTAACTCTTTTTTCAAAAGTTTGAAAACTAAGTTCATGTGTGCATGTCCAAGCCATCTATGTCATAACCAACTATTATCACTCAAGGCAGCCAAGCACTTGGTGTTATTCTTAGAAATATCATTGAGAGTAAATGTATAAATATTTTCATGTCTATGACTTTTAAAGATAATTTTGTTATTGATTGAATCTTCAATAACACACTTAGCATGATCAAACACAATTTTATAGTTTTTGTCACAAAGTTGGCTTATGCTAAGAAGGTTATGTTTCAAACCATCAACAAGAAAAATATTTTTAATAGAAGGGGAATGAATTTTACCAATGCAGCCAATTCTTATGATTTTTCCTTTGTTATTGTCTTCAAAAGTCACAAATTCGCCATCTTTTGGTTTGAGAGATGCAAAAATTGATTTATCGCTGTCATGTGTCTTGAGCAAGCGCTATCGATATACTATATCCCCTCCTTGAATGAGGATTTGAGACATACCTGTAAGGAGAATTAAGCTTTGGCTTTTGGTATCCAAATTTTCTTAGATCCTTTGATGTTAGTTCCTTGAGGGTGTGTTCCTTTAGGAACCCAAGCCTTCTTGGCAAAATTATTTGAAAGTTTTCTGTGTGGACATTGTATGACAATGTGTTCATGCTCATAACAGTAAAAACAAGTGGTATTTGTATGATTAGACGATGCCTTGACAAAAATATTACTTAAAAACTTTTGTTTCTTCTTGGATTTATACCCGATTCTAGCTTTGTCAAAAACACATTTTTACATGCTAAGAAGTTTATCCAAGTTGTTCTTTTTTTGAGTGAACTTGTAAATAATTTTTGTAAGGTCCTCAACTTTTTCACTCAAAGCTCTGTTTTCATTCTTCAAAACAGAGACTTGTTTTGTCAAGACAAATTTTTCACTTTTTAGAGTCTCAATTTCAGTTGAGGAGGAAAGAACTAAGTTTTTTTAAAATAAAATTCTTTGCACCCATTTTTCTCAATTCATCATGCAAATCTTCAAATACACATTGAAGTTCATCCGAGGAGAAAGGGTTAGAAGTTACTTCATCATCTTCTCTGGCCATGAGGTATAGGTTCGCTACTTTATTTTCTTCCTTTTCATCCTCAGAACTACTGTCATCACTTTCACCCCAAGCAGCTATCATAGCCATTTTGAAGCCTTTTTTGAATTACTTTTTGAGCTGAGAACATTCAGTTTTTACATATCTAGGCTTTTTACACTCATAGCAGATGATTTCTTTCTTTTTGAATTCGTTCTTGAACTTGCTAAAGTTGCCTTTGAATTTGGTAGGCTCATCTTAGTGTCCTTTCTTCTTGAAGAACTTTCTTCCTCCTTGTTTCTTATTTTAAAAAAACTTTTTGAATTTTTTTGTGATGAGAGTTATGTCTTCATCTTTATCACTTGAGGAGACTTCCTCAAATTCTTCTTCATGAGTTGAGGACTTGAAGGCGATACTTTTCTTCTTTTTGTTGTCTTCTTCATCGTCCATCTTGATGTTCATCTCATGGGTCATGAGAGAACTAAGGAGCTCTTCTAGATTGAGAGTGTTGAGGTCTTTAGCTTTTGAATAACTATGACATTTGCTTCCCAACTCTTTGGCATACACCTCAAAATTTTTCTTACCATTTCTGCATTAGTGTAAATCTTGCCAAGAGATTTTAGTGCATTAATAATGTCAGTGAAGTGAATAAACATATCAGAAATTATTTCATCATGATTCATTTTGAATAATTCATAGTTATGTACAAACAGACTAATTTTTGACTCTTTCACTTGATTTATACCATCATGGATAACTTCGAGTCTATCTGATATTTCTTTTACAGTGTCACATGTACAGATCCTATTGAACTCATTTGGTTCAAATGAGCAATATAGGAGATTCATAACTTTAGTATTTTTTTGTATCTTCCTTATATCAGTTTCAATCCATTTTGCCTCTGGTTTAGGGACGGCAGCCCCTTCAACAGTTTTGGTGGATTTTTTAGGTCCATTTATAATAACCCGCCAAAGGTCATAGTCTACGGCTTAAATGTAGATTCTCATTCTAGCATTCCAATAATTGTAGTTTGTTCCATTGAACAAAAGGGGTCTATTGGTTGACTGACATTCAAATTGGATAGATCCGATACTAGTGGTTGCCATATAAACTCTTAGATGGTTAAGTCAAAAACAAGAGCCCAAGCTCTGATACCAATTATTAGTTCTAGGCAACTCAAGAGGGGGGTGAATTGGGTCTTTAAAAAATAAATAACAATTTTAAAAAAATTTGAAAACCTTTTAATAAAGCAAGCAAATATAGCAACTTAATCAAAGATTAAAGCAATGCAAATATTAAAGAGATTGGGAATAGAGAGATTGAACCGAACACCAAAAATTTATAGTGGTTTGGCTTCTTCCAAACCTACGTCCACTCCTCAAGTTCTCCTTTGAGTATTTTCACTATATAAAATGTTTCACGGACGCATTCCAAGCCTTTATAATTTTAAAACTTTGCTTGAGTTAACCAAATGTTTACGGGCACATTCAAAATCCTAACACAGCTTCAAGAAGATCCTACGAAAATAATTCTCTATTTTTTTCTAATCTCTCTTGAGCTCTTCTTTGATGAGATTCACTCACTCAAAGGATAAAGGATGACTCACCCTTGAATACAATAAATGAGAAGTATTATTAAGAAACACTTACTCTCTTTACAGAAATAATTCACAATAAATGAGAAGATAAAGATAGATGAGAAACAAGAGCTGCAGATTTAGCAATAAATGAAGACTAGAGAATTCTAAGTTTGATTCAAGCAATAGAATAGTAAATGTAAGTCTCTAATTTTCTTAAATATTGAGAAGTTACTCCTTATAGAAGCTCTTATGCATTCATGACCGTTGGAGGTAGATGGGAGTAATAAATGTCAAAAATTCAACAGTTGAGGTCTGTAGCGAATTTGAATTTTCGTCGCCGGTGTCAACACAAATACCTTTGGTGTCAACACAAAGTGTTTAGGGCAGGGATCTTCAAGTGGTTGGGTTGACACAAATTTTCTGAGGGGTCGACACAATTTCTGTAATCTACCTTACCAACATCATGGTGTCGACACCTTTGGATTTGGTGTCGACCCTTTTAAACTTCAACATCTAGGGAGGACCATTTGTGTTAACTCATCTTGCCTTTGGTGTCGACACTAAATTCTGCAGGAGGCCTCGGTATATTTGTGTCGACACATTTGGACTTTGGTGTCACACCAAAATTCTTCAGGCGGGCTCGGAACTTTTGTGTCGACTCATCTTTAATTTTATGTCGACACCCAAAATCTGCAAGTGGTCTCGATTGTTTTGTGTCGACACAATTTTCATTTGTGTCGACTCAAAATTTTGGATACCAAAAGTGAAGTACTTTTATGTCAACACAAAACTAATTTGTGTCGATTCAATTTAAGTCCTTAGAACTTCGGCTCTTTTGTGTTGACACAAAATTTGTTTGTTTGTGTCGACACTAAACTTTAATACCTGAAAGTAACTTCATAAAACTGTTAGGGTGTCAAACTATATATTTATGGGTGTTGACACACTTGATATACTTTAAGTATATTTTTCTATAAAAGTATTTGACTTACTTTTCAATAGAGTTCAACACAGAATATTCTTAATTAAGAATATGTAAGTGTTTTAATCTTTTTGAAAGTTAAGTCATTTCTTTTGGCATAAGGTGTCAACTTAATTGTTCAAAATGTGTTAACACTTTTATTTTGGAGATATAAAATATTATTCATTTAAAATTCATTTAGTCTTAAAAAATAAATTATCAAAATTATCAAAATCAAAATAAAAAGCCCTTGGGCTAATAACTGTGTAATCATTAATAATTCAAATATTAATGAATTCATATTAGCATTGCTATGCATGTTGAAAAATTTCAAGTGACGCTTGAATGCAAGGAGGAACTGGTAGTGTGAAAAAGATATATTTAATTTATTCATAGTTTTATTTCAAATTCTATAATTGCTGTATTTCGATTTCTGTGTTAAGTACTTGGAAGTTAGTGTTAAAAGGATGGATGTTAATTTTGTTGAAATTTTGTGAATTCATTGGCCATTGAATTCCAGAATTCAATAGAAGAATTCAATTGCAATTGAATTGGTCATTCAATTGGCAATTGAATCCTGAAAATCAATACCATTCATGGTTATTGATTCTCCTGTAACCCCCTCCATGATGGAATGTCTATATATGCTGTCATCCCATTCAGTTTTCAGAAACAGAGAAAAAGGAACAGAGAAAAAGAGACAGAGAAAGTGAGGAAACCGCATATTATATTGCAAGATGTAAGAGATAGAAAGACAGACGGAATACATTCGTAGCCGATCCTTGGTGGTGTTCCAACGATGGTGTAGCCGTTTTATCCTGGAAGAGTGACGCCGGTGAAAAACCTACAACACCCGCGGTAGGCGGTGAATCATTCTTAAGAAAACTGCAATTACAGGACTCGGTTTGCATATTCTATTCCTGTTATTTGTATTGTTTCAATTTTCTGTAATTTCAGTTTATTGGAATTGTTGAAAATTAATAAAGATGTATTTTCTGGATCACCGAGCATGTATAATTTTATTATGGTGTTGGATTTCTCCCAACAATCTTAAGAATGAGATTGTCCTCCAACAAGCTTAAGAATGATTCAGTTTTAAAAGCCTGCTCGGTTTGGATCTTATATTCTTCTCCAGAAAATGCATGTTTATGCTCTAACTTTTCTGTGAGTATGTATAGGATTATGGATTCTAGATCTTCGTTGGAATATAAAAAATTTTATATTGTTCAGGACAATATGTTCAGATCAATCCAGATTGTGATTTGCTTTCCGTCATAATCCAGTCGGTTCCCTGATCTGTGAGAAATCTGATCGGTTGTGTCGACATATTTTCTTTAGTGTCGACACTTTTGACATTTTCGGCCATTTGTGTCGACACCTTTCTTGTTTGTGTCGACACTTTTGTCTTGTGTCGACCCCTTTTCTGATGGTGTCGACCCTAATCCTTCTATTGGTATTGAGCAGAACTCTCGGTTCTTTTGTGTCGACACCTTTCTCAGTTTGTGTCGACACATTTCTTTGGTTGAACTCTCGGTTCTTTTGTATCGACACGTCTCTCTATTTGTGTCGACACCTACCTCTATCGATTCTTTGGTGTCGACACCACTCTCAATTTGTGTCAACACATTTACTGGTTGCTGTTTGCGTTGAACCTCTCGGTTCTTTTCTATCGACTCATTTCTCAATTTGTGTCGACCCCTGAGTTGTTTGTGTCGACCCATGGGCTATTTATGTCCACCCCTGGGCACTTTTCTGGTGGTGTCAACCTCTTTTTTCCTTCTGTGTCCCCCTTCATGTGATTCTTAATAGAGATTTGATCGGCTAAAGCTGTAGGCAGCCGTGCGCGGCTAACCTTCTGGGGTTTGGTAGCACTTGCTATGAGCAATATTGCATACCGTTTTGGTTTCGAGGGCGCTGCCCTCGAACTCCAGCCCGGGGCGCTGCCCCTGGGAACCCCACGACCTGACTGGGCAAGTCGATCCCCACTGAGGGCGCTGCCCTCAAACTCCCACCAGGGGGCGCGTCCCCTGAAACCCCGCCACATGATGGACTATGTTTGGGGGAATTAAGTTTAGATTGTTAATCTATTCTTAGTGTTGACATTGTAAAGATCTAATATGT
>JAUMHN010118720.1:0-24116 GCA_032360265.1 Heliamphora ciliata
AACCTGAGGTTTGGCATCCCAAGACCTTCACCCTACAAGCTCTAAGTAATTCTCTCCCAAGCCACAAGATGGATTTTTCTCTAAGTGTCACTCTCCCCCCATAAGAACCTTCTTTGGATACCTTCTAATATTTTCACCACACCAATAGGCATTCTATATAGAGACATGTAAAACACTAGAAGGTTGGAGAGGCTGGATTTGATTAGCTGAGTCCTCCCTGCTTTAGAAAGGTACTTCCTCTTCCATGGGATCAATTTCTGCTTAACTCTGTCTATTAGAGGAGTCCAGCTTTTGACTAATCTAGGGTTTATACCTACCAACAAGCCCAGGTATTTCATGGGAAAAATCCCCACCTTGCACTTAAGGAGGGAAGCAATAGCTTGCAGCTCATCCTCAAGAATTCCCACCCCAAACACCTTACTTTTATGATAACTAACCTTCATTCCATATGCTAATTCGAACCCTCTGAGAATGTGTTTGACATAACCAACCTGTTGGATATTAGGTCTATTGAAAATCACAATGTCATAAACAAATTGCAGCTGGCTAATGGTTAAGCCTTAACTCCCTATCTCTACCCCTCTAATCAAGTTCATGGTCCTAGCTTTATTCATTATGGCATTGAGCCCTTCAGCAGCAAGATTAAACAAGAATGGGGCGAGGGGGTCTCCTTGTCTAAGCCCTCTCTCCACCTTTAGCAGCCTTGAGGGAGATCCGTTAACAAGCACAGGGACTGAAGGGGTTGAGATACACTCTCAAATCCACTTACACCACCTATCCCCAAACCCCATCAATTTCATAATCCTGATAACATACTTCCAATTGATGCAATCATAGGCTTTCTCAAAGTCGAGCTCAAGGAAAACACCCTTCACTTTCTTCCTCTTCCACTCATCAATAATTTCAATCACAATTAAGATCTCACCTAATTAAGATTTAGCTACTGGCAATGAAAGCGGTTCGCTTCTCATCCACAACTTGGTTCATCACCACTTTTAATCTCCTAGCCAGCACTTTAGCTAAGATTTTATACACTGATCCTACAAGGCTAATAGGCCTATACTCCCTTAGAGATTGATGGCATTCCACCTTGGGGACCAAGGTAATGAAAGATGAGTTTAAGGATTTTAGGAACTTACCTTGCTGATAGAATTCAACCATGAACTGCAGAATATCCTGTTTAACCACAACCCAAAATTTTTTATAGAACTTGAAGTTAAAGCCATCGGTCCCAGGAGCCTTATTACCTTCACAACACTTGATAGCACTGAATATCTCAGCCTCAGTAAAAGGTTCCTTAAGCTAGGATCTGCACACCTCACTTAGGACTTTCAAGACCTTACATTCAAAGGCTGGTATATTCCATTCCTCCTCTTTGTACACTTGAGCAAAATACTTCACCACCCCTTCCCCAATCTGATAACTTGCTGAGACTTCTAATTAGGACCCTACACTTGTAGAATGCGTTTTCCAGATGGATCTCAAAACCTATCAATTAGATGCCCGAAGACAAAGGTATGACAATCCCATGTCTAAACCACTCTTCACAACAAATCGCGAGACGACACACTTAACCTACGATCCACCACAGACCACATGCTAACGAGTCTACAGAACCTATAACCTAAAGCTCTGATACCAAAATGTAACACCCCGCTCCCGTAAGGTACTAAACGTATATAGAAGGATGTGATCCTGCCGCAGACTGGCGACTAAAGAGAAAGACAAGAGATAAATAGTATTAAGTGACCAAACAAGAACTTATAAGCAACCACAATCCTTAATGTTAGGGGTAAACATGAGTCACTAGGGATTCACCATTCTAAGGACATACATTACTTCTAAAATATCAAAAACCTTTAGGTCTTGTACATGATGTTTTTCCAAAACTAAAAACTAATAAAAAAAAATTGGACCAAAATGATTCCCAACACCAGATCTAAAACTACTCGATGAAGCCTGTGGTGGACCAACTCCTAGCTGTTCCTGGTATCTGCAACCACAGAGATTACAAAAGAGTACACTTAGCATTATCATGAACAGAAAGGATAATTACCTAGTTAAAGATAACTAAAATCTCTTTTTAAAAATAGTTCATCACATTTTCCACAAAAACATAAAAACTGATGCATTTACATGAATATAAAAATATCATAGATTATACAGAACCTTCTCAGTACTGCAAACATAAATATATTCCTGACTCAACCGCCACAATTAAAAATGAAAACCAATTTCTCAAAACTAGACCTAAACCCCAACAGTGTCCAAGTAGTCGTCAACCTTACGACCGGGAGTTTCGATGGTACCGTAACCTCAATTCACAATACACGGATAGCAACGTGATGAAATGAGAGTCACTCTCCACCAAGTACGAGTGGTATGTGCTAAAACCTAGGACTCAGCCCAAAAATTTTTAAGAAAAAAATCCCTGCTTAACGAAAAACCTCCCCTATAGGGACAAATAAAAAACCCATAGTTAGGTAACCTACCTCATAACATGATGTAAAGGGTCAGAAACCTTTGTAATATGGCACTTTGAAACAACAACACAACATTGACAATTTCTTTTATAATATCATTAAGTTTTCTCAAAATATCAGGGATAGCACACTTGAATCAAAAATATCATGGCATTTGAAAACAATAGGTTCATGCAATTATCAAAACTGGTCATAGTTCAAAACATGCGCTTCAAAGTATTTTCAAGCATCATTTACATAAACTCAAGTTCAAGATAATTTGTAAGCACTCTCACCTTGTATTCTCTGTGTTGAACCAAGCCTCTCCTGGCAAGCTAAGCAGGACCCTTGGGTTCTACAACCTCTGTGCCTAACAAACATAACACAACTTGATTGTTAACAAGGAATCCTCCCCCTATAACATGTGAAACTAAAACGATTCTGACCGTTGAATATTTTTTTATTTTATTTTAGGGACCATGGTTACTTTTTTTTTAGGTTTAAGGGGTACTACGCACTTGCTCAATCCTTCACTTGTTTAAGAATTTAACTTAACTATTTATTACTCTCTTCTAATCATTAAATTTTAAAGTACCGCGGCATTTTGAGTTAATTAGACTTGGAGTTGGATTCTGATTTTTGGTGATGATTTAGATTGAAATATTCTCTACAACTTTTATGTTTAACACCAAGGCTAAACCCTAAGGTAATTAAGTAAAATACTTGGCACAAACAAAAATGGTTCAGCACTTGCACATAAAATTGGTCAGAAAAGTGTCTCTGTTGGTCTCGAATTTGGAACATCAAATCAAGTCAAAGCAAGCCCATTTTTGGATATGTTTTAGTCTAACATGTCCCCTGCAAGTCTTATGAAGAGTAATAAGGGTAGTTGTTTGAAACAAATTAGAGTTTTAGGCTATTTTCTAAAATGGGTTCAGTCAGCCACTAAACTCTCAGCAGAATTGGTTTTTAACAGAGAGTTTGAAACTAGTTTGAGGGGCTTTACCGAGGTATATAGGTCTAATGTTTGGACAGTAAGAAGTCCATTATGTTACCTACAATATTCATGAAGACCGCTTTGGGAGTAAGTTACTAAAAATAAGGGTTTTGGTCATACTAAAATATGTGACATAAGCATCTTTTAATGGCTGAACCACAATAGAGATTTTTAGAGTGTTTTTATCCTATCAAACCCCAATAGTTTCAGCTCATGTTTGGTGGGTAGCTAGATATACATGTTATAGACAACATTTATGTTTTGACCAAAGCTCTGATCTCATTCTATGCTAGAGATTTTAGGTCTACAATGTTAACTGGTCTGAAATCGACACACTTTGGTAGAAATACAATATCTTGAGTAGAAAGATTTTAGGTCTATAATGTTAACTGGTCTGAAATCGACACACCTTAGTAGAAATACAATATCTCGAGTTCTACTTACTCAAATGAGTTCAAACCAATTTTGGATGAACGATAACACAAAGATCAGGGCAGAAAGCTCAAATCGCTCAAAACTTAGGCTTATGTTGGTTCTAGCCTCTTAGCGTCATGTGTGTAAGTTTTCTACCCATCTCTTTTGTATACAAGTGTTGAACTTCAATATATCAATGTTCCAGAGCTTATAGAAGTCATGTAAACCATGGAAAACTCATACCAACTCACAACTTGAACATTCATACCCAACAGTCCAACATTCCCACCATAACGCCGTTATTCTGAGTTTTCAGTTCTTGATCTTAGATTGGTGTTTGAAAATGGTGAGAGAGAGATGTTTGAGGTATACAAAATCAGAGATGTTAGAGTCTTACTTACCTTGTATAGATCACTCTTTGGTGATTTGGATCATGGCCTTAAGCTTTAGCATTCCATGGATCTTCCCAATTCCTTGGTCCTTCTTCTTCCTTCTTCTTTCTTCTTCTTTATTTTTCTTTCTTTTTTCTTTCTCTCCCTCACCCTCACAAATGCCAAAATTCTAAGGGGGAGATTAGAGGTTTTGGATTCTTTTTATAGACAAAAGTCAAGTAGGAAGCTTCCTTGAGAAGCTTGGTTAACCATGGTTGCGTTTAGTTAACTTGGGTTGCTTTTCACTAATCTTGGTTTAGGAAACCTGGCAACCAAGTTTGGCACATTGTCCTAGGTGGCTAGCCACTTGAGTATATATATATCAAAATAATTTTCTTTATTTAATTATAGGAGAAAATTTGGGTATTTTCACATAGGTTCGTTTCTTGATCTTTCGAGCTTAACTCTCGCTTTAAACAACTTGGACTTGTAATTTTGAATTCTTATCCTCAATATTAGGGTTTTCATATATGCTTGTGTGATTTCCTCTCTATTTTGGGTCTCAGGCTCGAAAAGATTAAACGGTCATACCGGTTCTTCTTACCGCACTTAGGTTCTAGACTTCGTTTCTTTCGAGATGTTCTTTCCTTTCTATTCGTATCTTGAGTTCTGGTTATTACAATCTACCCTCCTTTAAGAAACTTTTTCCTCGAGATTTACATACCTTGCTCGAAGAGATGTGGATACTTCTTTTACATATCCTCTTCTCGCTCCCACGTGACTTCTTCCACCGAGTGACTATGCCATAACACTTTTACTAAAGGTATGACTTTACTTCGCAGAATTTGTTCTTTCTTGTCTAGTATCCCTGCTGGCTTCTCTTCATATGTGAGGTCAGGCTTCAGGTCGATAGGCTGCATTGTTAACACGTGTGAAGGGTCTGGCATGTATTTCTGTGAGACCCTAACCCGTCTTTTTTTTTTTTGGCGTTTTTAGACGCGTTGTTTATCGTTTTCATTATAGCATGTGTATATGCGTTTTGATGCATGATCGGGTTTAGATATGCATGTGGGGTTGGTTCCCGGGGCCATTGGGTGTTGTGGTGCGAAATTCAAAAAAAAATATATATTTTTGGGTGGAGCCTATAAATAAGATATTTTGTGAGATATTTTCATAAAAACCCTTAGTTGGTGGCTAAGTTTCCTTTTTCTAAACCAAACGCTCTTCTTTCTCTCTAGATTCTCGGGGGCCCGGGGCTTTGTTTTCGACAATCAAATAGCAGATCCTTAGTCTCCTCGTGGTGGGCTACGCGTTCATCCAAACGAAATTTCATTTCGACGAAGTTTATTTTTTTCACGTGGTTCGAGATGTTGAATTTTTGCCTCATCGAGATAGGATGCCAGACTCTCATATCTTATAAAGGTGTTACGTGTAATCGTGTGTGTTTTTACCGTTTAACAATGTATGAAAAATCGATTTAGAAGTTGGGTTTTGGTTTAAATTCGTTTTGGGTGTTTTTGGTTGGAAGGAATCGGGTTTCGAGTGTTTCTCTCGAGGTTTTATGCTAGTTTTGGGCTTGTGTATGTCCGTGGGTTTCTAAAGAGATGTTTGGATGATTTAATTTGGAGTTGAGAAGCTTTTTCCATGGCCAGGGTTTGCATTCCGTCGTTGCCCAGCTCTCTGGTTTGAAAATCTAAAATTTCTTCTTTTGTGTCGACACATATTCTGTTGGTGTCGACACTTTTTGTCGCTGGTGTCGACACTTTTCTGTTTGTGTTGACACATTTTCTGCTGCTGTTTGTGTTGTAACTCTCGGTTCCTTTGTGTCGACGCCTTTGCTATTTGTGTCGACACTTTCGCTGTTGGTGTTGACACCTTTTTTGTTTGTGTCGACACCTTCGTTGTTTGTGTTGACACCTCTCTTGTTTGTGTCGACACTTTCACTAGTTGTGTTGAACCCTTTTTCTTTGGTCGTGTTGGGTCCTCAGGGGTTTCTTTTGGCCTTGTTGGGCGTTGTGGGTTCGTGTTTTTCGTGTTGGGCGTATGGGAGTTCGTGTTGGCCGTGTTGGGCGTGTGTGGGTCCGTGTTGGCCATGTTGGGCATGTGTTGTTCCGAGTTGGCCGTGTTGGGTGTGTGTGGGTCCGTGTTGGCCATGTTGGCCGTGTGTGGGTTCCTGTTGGCCGTGTTGGGCATGTGGGAGTTCGTGTTGCCCGTGTTGGGCGTGTGTTGGTTTGGGTTATGATGTGTTGGTGGTTGGGTTCTTGGTTTCCAATTGGTTTCCAACGGTATTCAGTTGATTGATATATGGGATTAGTCGACTGAAATACTGTTAGATTCTTTTTGGGGTTCTGTTGGTTGTGTTGTGGTTTCGAGGGTCGTGTCGTGGCCTCGGGTGTTTGTTCTTCGATGAGTACGGGGCGTGCTTGGGCCCGTGGTTCTTTTTGAAAAATGGGTGTTCGTTGTGAAAACTGGGATTTTATGGGTTTGGTGTTGGTCTTCGGGTTAGGCTTGATTTTGTGGGTTGTTGGTTATCCATGTGAGTGGATGTCGGGTTATTTGACGGGTGGCGTCGTAATGTGAAGTTATATGTGGCTATGTGCATTTATAACTTTAATTTATTTATGTACGAATTGTGAAGTTATACATGGCTTGTTGTCGATATGTGTAACGCAGTTTTATGCTTTAAAACATAGAGTTTTATAGGTATATATGTGGGCTCTAAGGAGTGGATGCATGTGGTGCATGTTGCATGGGCTGCAAGTGTTATGTGAGTCAAGTGTGTAGCATGTGATGTGGTTTGTGAACATAGTGATAGAACGTGGAATTATGCATTAAAACCCTGGTTTAGTTATGCATTGAGTCTGAAAGATGGAAATGTGATCCTAAGGACGCATGTGTTGAGTCTGAAGGATGGAAATGTGATCCTAAAGACGTGTGTGTGAGTGTTTGAAGGATGGAAATGTGATCCTGAAGATGCGCGTGGGTGTTAATCTGAAGGATGGAAATGTGATCCTAAGGATACAAGTGTTGCATGGATTGCATGAACTGCATTATTGGATGGATAAAATCAAATTTTAAACTGTTTTATGACTCGCGTGAATCGCGATATAAAAATCGTTTTCAAACCATTTTCGGCTCCTGTGAGTCCAACATGGTTATTATCCTCATTTTTCCTTGTTTGTGAAAATCGTTTTGAAGGCTTGAAAGAGAGTCTAAAACTACACCTCGTTTTTCTAGCATGTTTAGCTTATATTGCATGTGTTGTCTAGTATTTGCTGAGCTTTGGCTCACAGTGTGGGATTTGAAATATTTTTTAGGTACCGGTCACGTAGGTTGATCCGGGGTTGCTGAAGAGGCGGAAGATCTGTAGTTTTTCCATTTTGGTTCTTTCTGTAACATGTATGCTATAATATGTTTTCCCGGTGTTGGAACCGTGTAATGTATGCCATTTGACGATTATATACAATGCATGTATGGTTTAATTTGAGAGTATGTTCTCGGGTTAGTTATTTATGGGTGTTTCACGTGACCTGGAGCTTGGGGTGTGATAATTTCCTTAACATCAAAACGTAGAATATATCATGTAGTCTTGCTAAATCTGGTGGCAGGGCCAATTGATATGCTGTGCTCCCAACTCTCTTACTGATTTCGTATGGTCCATTGTATCGAGGACTGAGTTTTTCTTTCTTTCTAAATCACATCACTCCCTTCCATGGCGATATCTTTAGGAACACACGGTCTCCCACTACAAACTCCAGGTCGCATCTCAGATTATTTGAATAATGCTTCTGCTAGTCTTACAATTGCTTCAATATCTCTCAGATCAACATAATCTTGTTAGTGGTAACTTGAACTATCTCAGGTCCAAGCAACTTTCTCTCTCCGACTTCTTCCTAACAAAATGGGTTTCGACATTTCCTACCGTACAACGCTTCGTAAGGGGCCATCCATATGGTTGACTGAAAACTATTGTTATATGCAAACTCAATCAGCGAAAAATGTTCCTCCTAGCTTCCAGCATAGTCTAGAACGCATGCTCTAAGCATATCTTCTAAGGTCTGAATTGTCCTCTCTGATTAACCGTCAGTCTATGGATGGAAAGCCGTGCTAAACTTTAGAGCAGTCCCCAGCGCTTCTTGTAAGCTTGGCCAAAACCTAGACGTAAAACGTGGGTCTCTGTTTGATACTATGGAAACTGGTATTTTATGTAGCCTAACGATCTCATCAATATAAAGCCATGCAAACCGATCCATAGAAAATGTCATCTTTATTGGTAGATAATGAGCTGACTTCGTCAACCTATACACAATTACCCAAATAGCATCATTCCCCTTGGGTGTTCGAGGGAGTCTGGTTATAAAATTCATGGTAATATGTTCCCACTTCCACTCGGATATAGGTAACGGTTGTAGTAATCCTACAAGCTTCTGGTGTTCAATCTTAACTTGCTGGCATACTAAACATATTATCACGAAATTTGCTACATCCTTCTTCATCCCGCTCTGCCAGTATCTTTCCTTAAATTGATATACAACTTCATACTTCCCAGGTGCATGGTGTATACTGAGTTATGCGCTTCATCTAAGATCTGCCTCCTCAACTCCCCATTATTAGGCCCAAACAATCTGTGACCGAACCACAATACGTCATCTTGATCTTCAAATTCTATCTTCCCTTTAGCTACTACTTCTACCCTTATCTTGTCCACTTAATTATCTACCAATTGAGCTGCTCGAATTTGATCTAATAAGGTTAGTCTTACGTTTAGAGTTGCTAATAGGCCTCAATTCTTTCCTATGGCAAGATGAGTTTTAAGCGTTCGCATTTCAGAAAAAGTACCAGCTTGTACTGCTCGTAGATGCGCTATTTTTCCTAATGATTTTCAGCTTAGGGCATCTGCCACGACATTAGCTTTCCCCGGATGATAATGAATTGCGTAGTCATAATCCTTAATTAACTCCATCCATCTCCTTTGCCTCAAGTTCAGCTCTTTTTGGGTGAAAATATACTTCAAACTCTGATGATCTGTACAAATCTTACAAGGGACGCCGTACAAATAATGTCTCCATATCTTGAGCGCGAAGACGATTGCAGCTAACTCTAGATCGTGGGTAAGGTAATTCTTCTCATGAGGTTTTAATTGCCTGGACGCATAGGCGATAACCTTCCCGTGTTGTATCAAAACGCAACTCAAACCTTGGTGTGATGCATCACTATAAATAACAAATCCCTCGTTAGCTGACGGAAGGGTAAGCATAGGTGCTGACACCAGTTTGGACATCAACTCTTGAAAACTTTGTTCACATCCGTTGGACCATTCAAACTTGACATTTTTATGAGTCAACCGAGTCAAGGGTTTCGCAATCAGGAAAAAATCTTGAATAAAACGCCAGTTATAACCAGCTAGCCCCAAAAAAATTTGTATCTCTATCACGCTAGTTGGCCTCTTCCAATTAACTACTGCTTCTACTTTTGTTGGGTCCACTTGAATTCCTTCTCCGGATATAACATGACCACCCGGTCCAACCAAAACTCACACTTACCAAATTTTTCATACAACTTGTGCTTTCTCAAGATTTGTAAAGAAATCTTCAAATGTTCCATGTGTTCCTCCTCACTCTGAGAATATATCCGAATGTCATTTATGAACACAGTTACGAATTGGTCTAGAAAGCTTTTGAACACTCGATCCATCAGGTCCATAAACACAGCAGGCGCATTCGTTAACCCGAAAGGCATCACCACAAATTCATAATGCTCGTAACGAGTCCTAAAGGTAGTCTTGGGTATATCTGACTCCCACACTTTTAATTTGTGGTATCATGACCCCAAGTCTATCTTTGAGAACACTTTGGCTCCAAAACACAACTTATATTGAGTACGACTCCCACAAGTGATCATACATCTCTAAACTAGCCCACCACCGAAACTAATTTCAAACATTCTCCACCTCTGTCTGGAAAGACTATCACTCTCCCTTTCTGAACTATCGAAAACTAGCTCATTGCTACATTCAAACGTACACCGAAGACAACTTTCTGATCGACTAACGACTACGAACTTGAAATCACATCACTACTTTGTGTTGTACCACTCTAGCCTTACGACTATCAAGGCTAATACCGCCACTTGAACCTAATGAATCACTAGGGCTAAACATACTACATAAACTAAAGCTCCATAGGTATATGCTTACCCATACTAACCCAATCACAACCCTTGTCACAACACAATATACAATCACATATTTCCTTCATGTACATACCACCCACCTAACAATCCTTTAATCGAACAGTATTAACTCCTGATTCTAAAATCTCTTACCATCATCACTCAATCTCTTCACACATTCTCTACCATACAACCAAACCAAGAACCACTTTCACACTTAAATTATTTCATCTTACCCGCATTTTACCAAGACACTCGATTCACTTAAGGCCAATTACAAAAACCATACCCATTAATTTGTATAGTCTCACTTACGCTTCCACTATTTTCATCCAAACACTTATTCATCCCACGTACTCATACTAAGTTGCTATGCAACTCCACCAAAAATAACAAAATTATATCACCTTTTAACTTTTCATACAAAGAGTTCACACATTCTCATGAGAAAATTTCTTCTCTATACAAGCAGCATTTATGCACTAATCTAAACAAGCTTGCCCTAACGGGTCACGTCACAAAAGGTTTTCGAAAGTAACTTTTTTGCGACTCACACAGATATCACAATGGAAATCGAATACCAACTCCATAAGAGTTACACCGTCCAGACGTCAAACGAATATAAATCGATACTTAAGAACCTACCACGTGAACAACTCGGTCTGTCTAAAATATGCACTCTACCCCTCAACCAATTTTTAGCATCAACGGGACTAACTATTCCCACAACTCCTTGGCACCCAAACCCTTAAATTATTAACTAAAGAGTTACCGGTCCTTCTGGCTGGCATTGCAATTCATCTTGCGATATGTTCACCTGTCTTGCATAGTTGTTCATCTTGAGAACCGTCATTTTTGTTCTAATAAAAAAACTTAGTCCCTTCTTAAACCTTCTACACCTTGTAGAAGGTGTAGAAGGTATAAGCTGGGTGGCATATCGTGACAACTTTGTAAACTTCACCTCGTATTTTGCCACAGTCATCCTTTCTTGTTCCAGGTTGATGGATTCTTGCTCCTTCTTATACTTGTAGTTTATGGGCTTGTACTGCTAGTCGAACGCTTTCTCAAAACGATTCCAAGTGATTCTCTAGGGTACGGGAGGTTTAACTCCTGGCACAAGCATCTTCAATAACCTCTCGGTGGCTTCCCACCAGTGCTACGCTTCTCCCCTAAAAATAAAAGCTACAAGGTCAATCCGATTATCTGCATCTACCCCCAACCTATCAAGAATGCGCATGACATCCTTCAACCAATTTTTTGTTTCTGCGAGGCTAAGGGTTCCCGCGAACTCTTTTGTACCCAGATCCTTAAATTGTTTGATCAAGGAGTTATTGTTCCTATCAGCTTGCATTGTGATCCAACTCGTGTTCTATTCGATTAGTCTTGCGATCGCCTCCAACATCCTAGCGGTTGGGTCAGGTTCTATCGGTCTTATTTGCAGAGATTTTTCTTGTCGTGCCTCAATATATTGGTTCGGGTTGAATGACGCTCCGTCCAAGTTTTTCCATGTTCCTCCCTATCGTAGGAAAGCTATGACTTAGGGCTCAATACAGGAGTCCAACTTATAGACATAAGAAAAAGAATAAACTGTCTACGAAAGGTTTTAATGACACAAGGGTCGTCTTCTTAATCTGATAAATCACTTAGTCTTCGCAAATCGACAGCAACACAAGACCCCTCCTGGATTATCTCCCAAATCTGATAACTTACTGAGACTTCCAATTAGGACCCTATGCCTGCAGAATGCATTTTCCAAATGGACCTCAAAGCTAGTTAGTCAGATGCTCGAAGGCAAAGGCATGATAACCCCAGGCGTAAACCACTCTTCACAATAAATTGCGAGACGACACACTTAACCCATGGTCCACCACAGACCACACGCTAACGAGTCTACAGAACCTATAACCTAAAGCTCTGATACCAAAATATAATACCCCGCTTCTACAAGGCACTAAACCCGTAAGAGGGATGTGATCCCGCCACAAACCGACAGCTAAAGAGAAAGACAAGAGATAAATAATATTAAGAGACCAAACAAGAACTTCTAAGCAACCACAATCTTTAATGTCAAATGGAGTAAATATGAGTCACTAGGAATTCACCATCCTAAGGGCATACACTACTTCTAAAATATCAAAAACCTTCAAGTCTTATACATGAAATTTTGCCAAAATAAAAATTAAACAAAAGAAAACTAGACCAAAACGATTCCTAACACCAGACCCAAAACTACTCGACGACGCTTGTCGTGAACTAACTCCTAGCCGTTCCTGGTATCTGCAACCACAGAAGTAATAGCAGAGTGCACTTAGCATTATCATGAACAGAAAGGACAATTACTTAGTTAAGGATAACTAAAATCTCTTTCTAAAAATAGTTCATCATATTTTTCACAAAAACATATAAATTGATGCATTTGCTTGAGTATGAAAATATCACAGATTATACAGAACATTCTCAGTACTACAAACATAAATATGTTCCTGACTCAACCGCCACAATTAAAAATGAAAATCAATTTCTCAAAACTAGACCCAAACCCCAACAGTGTCCAAGTAGTCGCTAACCTCATGATCAGGAGTTTTGACGGTACTGTAACCTCAATTCACAATACACGAATAACAACGTGATGGAATGAGGGCCACTCTCCACCAAGCACTGGTGGTATATGCTAAAACCTTGGACTCAGCCTAAAAGTCTTTAAGGAAAATATACTCGCTAAACGGAAAACCTCCCCTATAGGGACAAATGAAAAATCCATAGCTGGGTAACCTCCTTTATAACGTGAATGGCCGAAAACCCTTGTAACTTGGCACTTTGGAACAACAACACAACATTGAAAATTTCTTTTATAATATCATCATACTTGCTCAAGATATCATGGATAGTACACTTGAATTAAAAACATCATGGCATTTGAAAACAACAGGTTCGTGTGATTATCAAAACTAGGTCATAGTTCAAAACATGCACTTTAAAACATTTTCAAGCATCATTTACATAAACTCAAGTTCAAGATAATGGCTAAGCACTCTCACCCTGTATTATATGCATATGAACCAAGCCTCCCCCAGTAAGCTAAGCAGGACCCCTGGGTTCTATAACCTCTGTGCCTAACAAGCAAAACACGACTCGATTGTTAACATGGAATCCTCCCCCTATAGCATGTGAAACTAAAATGATTTTGACCGTTGAATATATATATATTTTTAGGTATCATGGTTACTTTATTTTTAGGTTTAAGGAGTACTACGCACTTGCCCAATTCTTCACTTGTTTAAGGATTTAACTTAACCATTTATTACTCTCTTTCAATTATTAAATTTTAAAGTACCGCGCATTTTGAGTTTCTTAGACTTGGAGTTGGATTCTAATTTTTGGTGATGATTTAGATTGAAATATTCTTTACAATTTTTATGTTTAACACCAAAACCAAAACCTAAGATAATTACGTGAAAAACTTGACACAAACAAAAACGGTTCAGCACTTGCACAAAAAATTGGTCAGAAAAGTGTCTCTGTTGGTTTCGATTTTGGAGCATCAAATCAAGTCAAAGCGAGCCCATTTTTTGATACCTTCTAACATGTTCCCTATAAGTCTTATGGAGAGTGCTAAGGGTAGTTGTTTGAAACAAGTTAGCGTTTTAGGCCATTTTATAAAATGGGTTCAGTCAGCCACTAAACTCTCAGTAGAATCAATTTTTAACAGAGAGTTTGAAACGGGTTTGAAGGGCTTTTTCGAGGTATCTAGGTCTGATATTTAGACAGTATGAAGTCCATTATGTTATCTACAATATTCATGAAGACCACATTTGTAGTAGGTCACTAAAAATAGGGGATTTTGGTCATACAAAAATATGTGACCGAGATTTCTTTTAATGGCTAAACCACAACAGAGACTTTCAGAGTGTTTTTGACTTGTCAAATCTCAATATTTTGGATTTCGTTTTGGTGGGTAGCTAGATATACATGTTATCTATAACTTTTATGTTTTGATCAAAGTTCGGATCTCATTTTAAGCTAGGGTTTTCATGTCTGCAATGTTAACTAGTCTGAAACCAACACATTTTGATAGAAATGCAATATCTCGAGTTTTACTTACTCAAATGAGTTCAAACTAATTTTGGATGAAAGATAAAAAAAAACCTAGGTCTGAAAATAATGAACACACTAAGATCATATTTCTAAGTTGAGTTATGAAGTTCCAAAGATCAGGGCAGAAAGCTCAAATCGCTCAAAACTCAGGCCTATCTTAGTTCTAGCCTCTTAGCATCATGTGTATAAGTTTTTGACCCATCTTCTTTGTATACATGTATTGAACTTCAATATATCAATGTTCCAGAGCTTATAGAAGTCATGGACCCCATAGAAAACTCATACCAACTCACAACTTCAACATTCATACCCAACAATTCAACAATCCCACCATAACACTAATATTTTTTGAGTTTCTTGTTCTTGATCTAAGATTAGTGTTTGAAAATGGTGAGAGAGAGATGTTTGAGGTATACAAAATCAGAGATGTTAGAGTCTTACTTTCCTTGTATAGATCACTCTTTGGTGATTAGGATCATGAGCTTAAGCTTTTGCACTCCATGGATCTTCCCAATTCCTTGGTCCTTCTTCTTCCTTCTTCTTTCTTCTTCTTTCTTTTCTTTCTTTTTTCTTTCTCTCTCTCACCCTCACAAATGCCAAAATTCCAAGGGGGAGAATAGAGGTTTTGGGTTCTTTTTGTAGACAAAAGTCAAGTAGGAAGCTTTCTTAGGAAGCTTTCTTGAGAAGCTTGGTTAACCATGGTTGAGTTTAGTTAACTTGGGTTGCTTTTCACTAACCTTGGTTTGGAAAACTTGGCAACCAAGTTTGCCACATTCTCCTAGGTAGCAAGCCACTTGAGTATTTATATATATATCAAAATAATTTTTTTTATTTAATTATAAAAGAAAATTCAAGTATTTTCACATAAATTTGTTTCTTGACGTTTCGAGCTTAACTCTCGTCTTAAACAACTTGGACTTATAACTTTGAATTCTTATCCTCAATATTAGGATTTTTATATATGCTTGTGTGGTTCCCTCTCTATCTCAGGTCTCAGGCTCGAAAAGGTTAAACGATCGGGCTTAAACAGTCGAGTTAGTTCTTCTTACCGAACTTAAGTTCGAGACTTCATTTCTTTTGATATGTTCTTTCTTTTTAATTCGTACCTTGAGTTCAAGTTATTATACCAGCTAAAGATCACTTGAGGCAAAATCAAAATTATAAGGAACCAATCACAGCAGTAGAAGAGGAAGAGTGGTTAAAGGATTGCTTAGTTAGCATAGCTAATGATTAAAGAATGGTGCATGGCATTCAGGAAGCCATGAGAAGGGTGCACATATTAGATATCTCAGTGAAACCTTTGGGGGATAGTAAAGTCATGCTGCAATTCTTATTAGTCAAAAATAAAATGGCCTATTGGAAAGGAGCAAAAGATTGGCTTGAGTCATGGTTTGAAGTGTTATACGATTGGAGTTATAAGGAATTCGATTTGACGAGGAGAGTCTGGTTAAGCGTCGAAGGGGTTCCCCTAAACGCTTGGAATGACAGCACTTCTGAAGGATTGGGGTGAGATTTGGTGTTGTTTTCTTTGTCGAATCTAATACGTCTTCGACAAGATACTTGGGACGAGGCCAAGTGTTGATATCAACGGAGGCAGCAAAAATGATAGATGAACAATGTCCTCTCAAGGTAGAAAAGTTTCTATATAATATACATGTGACCGAGATACCTTTCACTAGGGGTGTACTGGGATACAAGAAACAACATTAGGGTAACGAAGGAGAAGTTACACCTTGCTCAAATTCTAAAGCTAACTCAACGTACATGGAGCTTGCTAGCCATGGCGAGGTGCGTTGCTCTGTAATTAGGGCAGAATCTCATAACAGGGGTCCAAAGGTCGGGGATAATGACCTTGACTTAATCACTCTCATTAAGAAATCTAGGTCAGAAGAATACATGAATGGGGAAAGAAAAAGGTTAGACAAGGAAGGGGCAACAGTACCTTGCGATAATGGTGAATGGTCTGTAAATAACGATTTTAGAGGATGAGCAATAGGGCAACTAGAGAAGCCATGGTTAGTGTCAGAGCCGACTGCTAGTAGTAGGGGTCTCACTGAGGAATTTGGTATAGAGGAAGGCCTGCTCGATCGAAGAGGGACAAACAAACGCTGTCAATGCATATGAAGGAGAAGTTCAGCCTTCTTTTAAAAAAGGGAGAAAAAAGAACAAAATGTCGTGGTTTGAATTAGGCTTTCTTAGCCTGAAAATTTGTGAAAGAAAGGGTAACCAGAAAAGCCGTAAGAAAAGGCGAAAACGACAAAAATCCTAGCTCTCTATCACAATCCTCCATTGTGTCTCAAGACTTTCTAAACTGTAATAATGTGATAAAGAGGGAGGCAGAGTTGGTTCTAGAGACTGGTAAGCTTCTGGGCCTAAACTTCGTTGGTGATCAAAAGCAAATTTTATCGACTATGATGGCCAAGGTAGAGGATAAGGAGAGGTTGAGGAAGGGATATGAGTCTTAAACATGAAGATCTTTCCATAGTTCCTAAGGGGTTGGGAAGAATGGAGAAAAGGAGGATATTAAGGAAGGCAATTAAAAGTAGGATAGGCCTAAATCTAATTGTGTAGGGTTCATAGCCCATGGCTGATATGTTTTTTTTCTTCCAGTGGTTGCTCTGTGTGTTTTTTTTTGGATTGCCCCTGGTTCTATATTTTGGAGTGTTGTTCTAGGCATATTCTTTGTTGTGTGATGTTGACCTAGGGCCCTAAGTAATGGCTTGAGGCTGGTTATGCTATTGTCGGCTCTTGGGGCTAGTGGGGTGTGTGTTGGCTCTGGGGTGCTAGTGTTGGCTTATAGGCTTCGATTGTTACTGGCTTCAGGTGCTGTGCTTTGGACCCTGTTTTGTGCTTTTTTGTTGCTATTTTGCTTGTCAATTCTTTATCACATCCCTTGAGTTGATTTCTTATCAATTGTATCATGTTTGAGCTTTGGCTTTACTCCCTTGGAGTGTAAGCCTAAATTTGTTGTTTGGGTGGTGGATATAAAAATTTTCTTTGCCGATCAAAAAAAGTCTTGTATCCATTTTCTCACTCTGAAACATTCTAATCTTTCCCCAATAGCTAAAATCTCATTAAAATCTCTTCCCAAGCACCAGGGAGCATTTATAGTAATTTTGAGCTCCATCAATGCTTTCTACACCTGCAATCTTTTGTTAGAGTCACAGGGGCCATACACATTTCCAATCATATAATCAAAGCTCCCCTGGGCAGAGCCTTTTAGGATAATGAAGTTTTTACGAATAAACTTTTGTTGTACGACAAAAAAGTCTTTATCCCATACACTGATTAGACCCCTAGTCACCCCCACCCCAAATGGATCTTACCCTTGCTTGATCAGTTCCTTCCCACTTGGTCTCTTGGATTAAGAGCATTTAGATTTGTCTGCTCCTAACTAATTTCCACACCATTCTATTCTTCTCCATTCTCGTCATACCACTCACATTTAGGATTCTCATTATTTCAAGCCTTTACCCCTTATCAGGAGTTCATCAACTTTTTCTAATGCTATTACCCTTTGTAACGCCTGTTCCTCACGATCTTCAAAATTTAGCCCCATAAGTTTGCTAGTTTCTAGGATCCTCTCTGCCTCTCTCCTGATGATCAGATTGCGGTTAAGGATATCTAGAGTAGATAGGGAAGACTGCTCTTCGTAGCAGGGCACCCCTATATTGTATTTCATTTTCTTTTAATGGGTTAACCTCCATCCTTCTTCAGGCTACGCATCCCAAGCACTAGAATGAGCTTTTTCTTCTTTTTCTTGCTTCCAGCAAAGAGCTTTTAGACATGCTTCCTTTCTTTCTCAACCTCCAAGGAGTTTCCCTTCTCAAGTAAGGCCTCAGCATGTCCTTCTCCTGCTAAGACTGAGGAGCTTGCTTTGCTGGAGTATGTATTACTTACCTCAAAATAGCCTCATCTTCCCTCTAAACCTTCTTTCCCTCATCTACCTAGCATAAACCTTCCTCTAACTCCAATGATTCCCCTTCTCAAGCTCTTGAGCTTCTACCTGTAAGCATGGCTTCCCCGAGTTCATGCCTATTACAATTTGAGTGTTTACAACAGTGCCTGAGATAGACTCATTAACTTAGCAAACCATAGCCAAATCCCACATGGCTATACCTACTCCATCTAGCTTGGCTTGACCCTTAGCTCCAAGGACTCTAGGACTTGCACCAACAACCTTAGCTTTTGCTTTTGGATCCTAAGCTCCTTCTTATGAGGAGGATTCACCCCACATGTACAATTATTGATAACTAGCCTCAGAACATCTAATGAGGAAAATAAATTTCCCCACTTTTAGTTCATATAACTGATCAGTGGTGTTCTTTAGACTAATAGAGACAAGCACCTCCTAACCTCAATGTCCGTTCTCTTACCTGTTCGTTCATCCACATCCACCACTTCCCCCCATTGCTCCCCTAGTCTTGCAAATGTTCTTTCATTTCACGCATGTAAAGGTACTCCTTCAATGTTAACCCAAACTCTCCTCTTAAGGTTGAATTCCTTATAGCACCAGTTATGAACGACCATAAACCAGGTGGATAGCCACTTTAGCATTATTCAAAAATGATTTCTTCTCCTCTAGGTTTGAGAACTGGGGCAAGACTTTCCTTCCACCCATAAGTTTAATGACAATATTAAAAACTCCATCGGCCCTCATAGCTTCTTGGATTCCTATAATGATTTTGTCCTCAACAACTTCCCCTACTGCACAATTCTTGATCCATTCTTCATCAATCTCTGGAGCTTCAATCACCTCACTTCTCTTATCCTTGGTAACCTCCATATTGGAGATAATTTTTTAGCTTTCTTCCCCAACCAGTCAGTGTTGCTCCCCTTTTGCAACCTTGTTTCCTTAGCATTGTTGATCCATATTCCTACCCTTCCATCCACACCATATTTAGCTATATTGACAGCTATCTTCTTATCTAGGCACCACACCCCATTATACTTAGTGGTTGCCTTATATGCTTCTCTAATATTTAAGAATCTCACAAAGCTGAATCGGGTATTGCTCTTCAATCTTCTCCTTCTTGGAATGAAGACATCAATCACCCTTCTGCACCTGTTAAAAATATTAACGAGCCAACGTTAATGTACCATCTCTGGAAAGTTGTCTATAAAGATAATAGCATCAATACGACCACCTGCCCAACCTCTCCGAGACCCACACCCACCGTCATTGATCTCTCTCTTAGCTTGCACTAGCTTAGGTCACCCTTTCACCTTTTTCACTACCTCATAATGCTTTTTCTGGGCTCCCACAACTCTCCACTTTCCCATGATTTTCTGCAGTAACACTTTTAGCCCACCTAAAGTTGTGATCTTAATAAATAACACACCTTTCCCTTTCATTACTTCCTCAAATTACAAATCAATCTGTGATTTTTGATAACTCCAACAGCACATCCATTTTTCCATTCAGTATCAACTTCTGTTGAAACAATTGGTGTTTGGGTTGGTTCTTCATCAGTACTAGTTCTTTTGTCATGATGATGCGTTGGTAGCTTGCTGATTTATGATTCCATTACATTTCCCTCCTTTGTTTTCCTTTCCTGCTTTTGTTGAAGCCCGGTATTGCTTTGGCTACTCTCAGCATAATTTTTAGGCACCATACTCCATTGTATTGATCTAAGGCATACATGGCATCCATTTCATGAGTGTACCTGTCAAAACTAAACTTGTTGTTCGTCCTTGTCCTCCTCTTCATGGGTATGATTACATCTTCTATTTTGCCACACTTGCTAAAGATCTTGAACAACCATTGTGTATCAATAGAATTTTGGTAACTTAAAGTGGCTAGCCAATGACTATTCAACCAGGTGATCGGTAGAAGCTACCAGTTGCAAATGTGATTCTAAATTCTTAACTGGATCCTCATACTTGCTTTTAGTTGATCGTAATGAGTTTAAATCGACCATCAAATTATGATTTTTTTGATAAAGCATTTGCAAACTCCAATGCAAATGAAGCACTTAGGTTTGTGAGAGATTGTGGAGATTGTTCTAGAGCATCCAAAATTTAATGTGATGCCGTATCAAGCTAGGAAAATAGAGGCAGCGCCGCACACCCAGAACGCTCAACCCACGTCACTGACCGTCGTCAACCTCCACCACCGACTGCCGATGCCACCGCTGTCTTGCCACCGTCGACTACCTCTCTCTCTCTCTCTCTCTATCTCTGGATAGTGGTTATCACCACCACCCGAACCACCAGCTGCAACCAGAACCACCACCCAACATCACCAGAACTAATTTTCGTGTAGTCGTGGCTGGCGACGAAGGTGTGGTGTTTGATGGTGTTTGGAATTTGAATGGTAGTGGTTGGGGTTTGAGGAATACAAGCAAGGATCGAGGTATCAATAGAAGCTTATCTAGATAAAAATCAAAGATTAGAGGTACATTGGTTGAATGGAAGACCAAGGAGATTCACGTCCTAAGGTTCAGAGCAGACTTACTAGTATCTTTGTGGATTACATCCCAGACCATGTTAATCCTGTGGGGTTAAGAAGAATGTTCAGTCAATGTGGGCATGTGGCTAACATCTATATTCCATTAAAGAGGAGACAAAGAAGTAAATCCAAGTTCGAATTTGTGAGGTACTGGGATCAAAGAGACGCAGAAGCAGCAATAGCGAAGTTTAATGGGATGTGGTGTCAAAACAAGAGATTAATGGTAGCTAAATCCCGGGAGGGGTTGAGTAGGGGGCGGATCGTCTTTCAGGTAGACCTTCTGTGAAGAAAAATCAGACCCAAAGGGGGCCACCGATATGGCAACCAAAAGAGGTAAGCCCAAAAAACAAGGTAGAGGAAGTTGAAGCTAAAGAGGTGGATTTTGATTGGATCAAAAGCTGTGAGGTGGGTATTGTCCATGATCGTAATAACATATCGATGATTCAGGGGGCTATGCAATCCGATGGAGTGTTTGGGATCAGGGTGAAACCGATTGGTGTTGTTCATGAATGGAGCTATCGAGTTACAAATATTACAAGGAGAGTTTGGATATATGTTGAAGGTGTTCCACTCAATGCATGGAATAGTGATACTCTGGCAAGGATCGGGGCCTTATAAGGTGAGGTCGTTGAAGTCGACAACATGACTAGTAGAAGGATCGATATAGAGTCTGGCAGGGTCCTAATCAATACAGAAGTAAAAGAAGTCAGCAACAAGTGCTGTGAGCTTAAGGTTGGGGATTTCTGCTACGCCATTAGATGCTTGGAACAAGGTTTTCAAAAACAAATTGTGTGGGGTGCTCAATCAAAAGGAGCCACTATTCCAAGCGTTATCCAGAATGGAGTGGTGCTTTCTCAATCTTCTCCCTCTACGTATGTACAATGTGAAATATAAGGCTTGTTGAAAGCCACAGCTCCTAACCAAAAGGAGGTAGAGCTCTCTCTGAATTCTCTCTCTGTGAGTGTACAGGAAGGTTTGGTAGGGCACCTAGGATTGAAAGCAATGGATCTAGTGGAGTGTGACCCAAATGTGGAGGAGGAGCAGGTCTTCGAGGAAGGGGAATTGATCAGTATGGTGGAAGAGTCAGACTTAGTCGCGGAGATCGAGAATTCAAAATCTTGTACCAACAAGGTATTACGTGTAATAAGTGAGAAAAATGAGAGAGTTGGAGTACCTTTTGGGGGTGTGCCAATAATGTCAAGTCAGCAAAAGGTAGGGAGCCTATGTGTGCAGGGGGCTAATAGTAGAGATGAGCAGAGGGGTGAGGCACAGGTCTGTGAAGCAGAGGAAGCCTATTATAGGTCTGATTGTGAAGCTCACAACAGCCCTGTCAGAAGTGATATAGCAACAAAGGCAATAGCCCAGTTACCCGTAAAAGGAGGAAGAAGATCTAAGAAGAAATGGATTTGGAACCTTGGGCTTCAAGGAGTGTAGAGTATCCAGAGAAGGAGTAAGAAGTCTAGAGGAAAAAAGGGTCTTGCTTACCAGCAAACCCACCTATCGCAGGTGCTATCTTCCCTCTCAACCCAAAATTTTGTAAATAGAAACAATATTATTAGGAGGGAGGCTGAACTTGTTTTGGAAACTGGCAAGCTTATGGAGTTGAGCTTCGAAGGCAACGAAGAGGATATTCGTATAACTGTTATGGCTATGAAAGATGCAAATTTGGGATCGAAGGAGGGATCAAAGGAGGGATGGGAAGGCCTAAAAAGAGGAGGATGATTAGGAAGGTAATCAAAAGCAAGAGGATTAGGGTTCTTCGCATTCAAGAAATAAAATGGGAGTCGATAACTATGGACAAAGTTAGATCTGTTTGGGGTAACGTAGATTGTGAGTGGGTTAGTTCTGAAGCTGTTGGTAGGTCTAGGGGTTTACTTTGTATATGGGATAAGGCCTTTTTGTGCATGCAACAAAATGTGGTTCATAGAAACTTCATCCTGGTACAAGGGGTGCTTTTGGGTGTGTTTAAATGTGTGATTGGGAATGTATATGCTCCAGGAGAAGCATATGAAAGACTAGAGGTGTGGAATAGCCTGAGATGCTCAAAACCCTTATTTAACTCACCCTGGTGCTTGGGGGGATTACAATGAGATCAGAACCATAAGTGAAAAGTCTAGGTACCTCAAAGAAACCACTAGAATGAAGGAATTCAGAGTTTGGATCGATGACATGTGCTTAATGGACATTCCTTTGTTAGGAAGGTTATATACGTGGTATAATTTGCAGGATTTTCCTATTTTGAGTCGTATTGACAGGTTCCTAATTGATGGAGAATGGCTGAGTAAATTCAATCTATTTCAATGGGGTTTGCCTAGATTGTTATCCGATCATTGTTCCATCTTGCTAACGGATGAAACTTTGGATTGGGGCCTTACTCCTTTTAAGTTCTTTAATGCTTGGCTAAAGTGTGAGTCATTTAAATAGGTGGTGTGTAAAGTCTGGGAGAAGGATGTGTAGGGAGAGTGGGCTGGTTTTAGGATTCACAAGAAGTTGCTGATTCTCAAATCTGATATCAAGAGGTGGGTTGCAGAGGTGTTTAGCAATACGAATGGGAAAATCGATAGTAAAGAATTGGAAATTTCAGATCTAGAAAAGGTTGAGGAAGTGGAAAATTTAAACGAAGATTAGAAACGCAAGAAGAAGCTATTAAGGGCTAAATTGTGGGATCTACATAGAAGAGAGGAAAGCTTGTGGAGACAAAAATTGAGACAGATGTGGCTTAAGCTGGGGGATAGGAATACCTCGTTCTTTCATTCGATGGCTAATAGAAGATATAAGAGGAATTATATTAGTCAAATTTTGTATGGTGGGAAGTTTCTGGTTCAACCTTTGGAAGTTAAGGAAGGGATAGCAAAACATTATGGTGAGGTCTATTCGGAAGTTGAGTGGAAAAAGCCTATTTTCGAGTGTGGGGTTCTGAAATATCTTGAACCAGAGAGTACGAGGTGGCTGGAGTTGCAGTTCTCGGAGGATGAAATCTATAAGGCAGTGTGCAGTTGTGGGGGGTCCAAAGCTCCAGGTCCAGATGGCTTTAGTCTCAACTTTTTCAAAGTGTTTTGGGGGTTAGTTAAAGGGGACATAGTAGGCTTCTTTCAGGAATTGCATTCTCATGGCAGATTACTGAAAAGTTTGAATTTCTCATTCATTACTTTGGT